>JAOUZG010044990.1:967892-1009264 GCA_026289955.1 Argiope argentata | reverse complement strand
TATATATATATATATATATAATATAATAATTCATTTTTGTTGGCTACCTGAAACTTAGAGCTTCGTTTGTATAATAAATATATCCTTATGCCAATTCTTATTCTATTTTTATTTTGGTACCGACGGGAAAAAAAATGTTACTTTTAATATGTCTTTAGGACCACCATTCTGATCTCGTATAAATTATTAGAAGGCATATCAGTGCATTGGAGGGTAAATTTTGAAAAGCCACTGGACGCATCTTCTAAATATATCACCCCCATCCTATTCTATCTCCCCTTGTTCGGCCCAAAAGGCTTACAGACGTATTTCTCCGCAATGGCGTTGCTGGAGTGAAATACCAACTCCTTTTTCACTTGTTAGCCCACGGATCGCCAGCGCTTCCTCTCTGATAAGCTCCTCAGCACACTCATCGGTCCCCCACCAAGCACTCATCTGTGATGAGATATGATCTCCGTATCTCGTACAACGAGGCTACAGATAAGCCTCTTTGACGAGTCGCCGCAGATATTATTCTTGGCTTCTTGGCAGCATTGTTAGCCCGCGAAATGTTTATTTTTCAACCCGTGTCATGGAATAAAACTCGTTGAAAATAATATTTCAGAAAGAATTTTAGATTTTTCAAGATGTGTTGGAGTTATGTGTGGCAATATAAGTAGATTTACTATTATTAATGCGTTGCAAAATTGAATTTAAATACTATCTAAGATGCGATATATTTATTATTTAATTAAATTGTAGAGAAATTGTAGAGAAATATTTGTGTATTTAAAGAAATTTTCTAACTTTACCCATAAAATATAGAATTAAGTCATCTTTATGACTTTTTCACAGGGGTACACAGACATAAAGCATTGAAACAGTTTGTTATTTTAGCAAAATGTCGACAAAATGTTTGGGAACTTTTGTTTCAGAAATAAAACCTACAAAATTAGATAGTATCAGTTATTTTTTTTAATGTAATATTATTTTGAATCTATGTTATTTTGTTGCAAGCTTTGAGTGTATGTTATTTTGAAAAATAACTTGAAAAAAAAAGAATAACCGTAATTGATTTTGAATTGAAAAAAAAACACACACAAAAAAAACTGAGATTAATCTTGACTGATTAAGATCGAAATAAATAAATTAAAAACCATTAACGCAAACTATATGATTATTACATTTGAAATTAAAGTTTGTGATACTCAAATTATCCGTATTAAAGCTATAACAAATCATGAACTTAATTGAAATTATGCGTTGCTGAATTCTCTATACTTATTTTTGCATTATCACGAATTCAAGTTGTCCAATCTTTATTTGTGAATTTTTTCATTATAAAGTAATTATTTTACTATTTATTTTATTTATTTATTAAATTCGCAGCATATTTTTTCCTACCAATTCAACAATTGAAACCATTTCAAATAATATAATTTAAAGGGATAAAAGGGATGTAATGTAATTTGTATATTACTGTATTTTCTCAGTAGAAGTTAATTTTAAACTTCTATTTGACATAAGAAACAAAAAATAATGAAACTTTAAAGGGAGAGCGGCAATTATTGCACATTTTATTTCTGAAGTCAATTATTGCACACAAAAAAAGCAATATTCCGTTTCAGCGGGTAATTGTTTCTTTTCCTGTTAAATACAATCAGGTATTCAGGAAAAATAAATTAATCCTCACTTTCGGTGGGACGGGCACCTGATACTGAGACAAATGTGATTCTAAATTGGAATTTTAGTTCTTCGTGAGAGGTATTGATGACGATATGCCGGTGGTTTTGGATTTAGCATTGATGGGTAAACTTTTAATATTTGTTTATAGAAGTTACTGATAATTTCGAGAAACGGGATGTTCATTTATGGGTTTGGATAAGAACTTTGTATAGTTAAATAGCCCAGACACCAAAATATAAAAACCAATCAACCAAAAAAAATTCCATATACAAGTAGTGTTGCTCAGGCAGCACTTCAAACTAAGTTTTAAAAAATCTAATACTTTTGTAACGCCAGTCTTATAATCCAGATAACATTATGATACCGAAGTCGACTTTTTGATATTGTAGTTGTTACTCGGCTACTGGTCATAGCATCGCGGGTTCGTATCGCGACCTTCACTCGCTACATTGGTGACCTTGACAACGCAACCTCCCTCAACAGTTGTGGCGCTATCTACCAGACTCACTTGACGTAAGCAAGCAGCAACTCGCCATAACGCTTGGCGCAATATAAATCATTCGCAAATTTGACAAATTATGGCATATATAATTTGATTTTTATAAACAATTTTTTCAAATTACCCTAATAATTAAAATCAAAATAATTAAGTTGACTTTTTTGTACAAAGTAATAATCATACGCATTTTGAGAATTTTTTTCCAAATGAATAAATAATAGTTTTCTCTGTCTTTATTTCTTTTTTTTTTCTCGTTCAATGGAAAATTTGTGAAAATCATTTTTACAAGTCTTCTTCCTATAAAAAAATGCTACTTAACATACAAAATCTCGAAAATGGAATTTTTTGTTTCTGAAAATAAGCAGCCTTTACATTACCTAATTAATTGTGAATTATCATTTCTCATAAAATATTTATATAAATTGTTATTTTTATCTGTGTCATTGATTTATTGTACCTTATATTTCTACAATATAGCACTGTACTTTATCTCTAATATTTACTTTTTTTTATTTCAGGTGAGTGTTATACTTCGAATGAAAATAAACTGCTTATTGTAACAGGAGTGCCGTGAGTTTAAATATTAATGTTTTTATTACAGTATTCTTATTCAATGTTTAATTTATGTCGTAAGTTCACCTTGTATAGTTATTTGACAGAGTACTTTACATATATATTTTGCAGTATACTTACTCTCTACTAATGGCTACACTCTACTAATGGTATTTTAGCTGTTTTTTTAGCCCATAGATTGCTGAGTATTTCTTATTAGAAAAAGCGATTCAATGATATTAGAATTTATATCTTATGCAATTTCCTTCAATGAATACAATGCTGATTTTTTAAAAATTTATCATATTTAATTTAATCATACCTCATATTATTAATTATATTAAATAAAATATTTTTAGCATACTGATATTTCGAACAAACACTATTCTTTTACTGCCACTAACATAATGATGAGACTTTGAATAATATTATTTTAAATTATTTTAAACTATTTCAATGGCCTATTTCGCAATCAGGCTTCGATATTCACTCGAAGTAACCAGGAAATGGATTCATTAATAGTGATTTTTTAGAATTTCATAGCCTGGTCATATTTGGTAGTAGAATAATTGATCTTTTTTTAAAATCAGTGTATTTAAATTAATAATTGTAATGAATATCACAAATAGAATCATCTCATCGCATAAACAATTAGCTTTCGTAACATTTTTCTATCAATGATTTATCGGCATGGAACATAGAATAATAATTCTTAACTTATTTTAACCACATATTGCATACATATATCTTATGATTTGTATATTCGTTTTTGGACTACGATCAAATTGAATATTCTATATCAAAGTGAAATTTATTTCATTGTTCTTGATATATCCTTAAAAGAAGTATTGTCAAAGCTTTTAATTCAACTGAAATATGTATATTTACTAATACATTTTATTCGACGGTTTATGAATAATATCCAAGTAAAATCTATAGAAAAATATATAATAAAAAACACAATGATGCTTTTATAGTTTACGAGCTAATATGATTTTAAACTCAACTTTTCTTTTGATATAAAAAAACAATTATTCTAATGCTTAAAGCGCTCTAATGCATAATGCATTAATCTTATGCACTCTAAGTGCAGTTCTAATGCTCTCTATTTTTATATGCATTATGAAAAGCTGGTTTTTACTTATTTTATTAAAACTGCCTCCTGTTGTAAAATAAAGGGATTAGAATAAAAGTTGTTTAATTAAAAAAATTAATTCAGTAATTTAAAAAGCAATAAAAAAAAGTCCACACACAATCATTTTTTATTTTGGGAATTACAAATTATTCGGATGTGAAAATATCTTGCATATATAATAGCCTAAAATAAATAAACAAACAACTCGCTTTATACTAAATACAAAAATAACGATAAAAAATGTTGCTACTAAGCAACGGAAAGGTACGAAAACTTCTAATACACAAATGGACTTGCATCTACTAAGCCTATTTACTAAATGAATATATGAATTTTTTATTATAACAAGGCTACCATTCATTAGGGGAAGAAAAAGGCGTTACATATATATTTTTTAACTTGCTTTATGAATTTGTTTTCAGTATACATATAAAGAACCGAATTTTTTTCAGTTCTATTTATTTTTCTACACTGTGTTTTGAGTTAAATAAATTTCTAGCATAATATTTCAAAATAAAAATAATAATAACAAAGCAATAAAAGATTTTATGCTTTTAAGGAATTATTATTATTATTGTTGTTGTTTTTATTTTATATCTTTACGAATCTTCCATTAATATAAATTCTAATTTATATTTTATGTTTTGTATTCATTTTTCAATGCAATTTACATCTCTGGACATAGTAGTATCATACGAAATATTATTTTTTACATTATTAGTTTGTTAAAAATGTAATAACTATATTTCTTTATGAACTGTTTTGAAAATTAAATACTAATCTTTTTGAAAAATTCATGCTAGGATAGTGTTTTTCACATCATATTTTAAAATTCGAACATTAATTCTTAGATGTATTTTTGAAACCGCTTAAAATGACATTAGTTCGTAGAATTTTAATGAAAAATGGTTCTAAAGCGCAAATGAATCCATTATTAATTGCTATAAATTCATGACTAAATGTATAAAATTTTATAAAAATTCCCAAGTTGTTGCTTTTTTTGCTAATATTTAAAAACATTTTATATGATTTTGCTGTGAAAATTAAATGATTTGCATTGCATAATACAATTTCAAATGTAAAATTTTGATTTTTATTGATATCTTATTTGATGATTAAATTTTTGCTGCTGCGTCTAAATTAATTTATTAAGGCAAAAATTGTTTTATATAGAACTGGTTTTAATTTGATATATAAAGAACTTTCCTAAGCAATTCAGTTTATGAAAGCTGAATCTATTTTAGCTAATAAAATTGAAAATATGTGCTTGAATTTTCTGAGTATTGGAGAGCATAAAACATTTGAATTGTTATACAAACTCCTTACTTTAAAAATCACTTTAAATTACAGTTTTTTTCTCTTTTAAAAATATTTTACTGAATAAATATTCAAATCGGAAAGGCACACACATATATATTTTTAAATTTTTAAATGTGTCAAAATCTATTCAAGTAAGCATTAAGTTTGATTTTTTAAAAATTGATACCTATTTGGGGTTGATAATGATATCTATTAAATTAATTATAGCTTTCTTTATTTTACACATTATATAATAAATAAAAATTCTGAAAAATTTCATTTATAATTTTTCATAAACTTTTCGTAACGTTCAGATTATTTTGGCTGTGAATATTTTCCAAAATTTTTGTGCATGCTTAGAAAATTTATACCTGTCAATTGAAGTAGGGATTTTAATTCTTTTATTTTAGATGTTATCTTTTATAGATTGAAAAGCCTTTTTTACATAATTAAGGTAAAGAAATGCTGAAAATACGGGGAAAACAATGTTTCTATCAAGCATTTCCGAAGAAATTTAAGTTTACCAATATAAATAACTGCTTAATAAATATAATTTATATGGTTTTCTAATGAGGATAAATATAAAAAATTGTTATAGAATGCAAATAACTTTTTACTTTTTCTTCTAAATTTAATCATTGAAATTTGAACTCATTGGGATTTTTCTCGCATTTAAATTTGAAAAGTAAATTTGATAATTCTAATTAATTTTTGAGAAATCGTATTCTTTAAAGTTATCTTTTTCATATACGAAGTATACAAAATGTATCGAAAAAAAAGAAGAAAATTCGAGCTCGGAATTTTGAAGAAGCTTCGTATTTCAGACCTTCAGATCCAAGCTCTCCCCTTACACCACCCACATTTTTTGGAATATTGTTTATTTTTCTTCGAATAACCCAAAATAAGTTTATCCTAAAGCCAGAGAAATGAAATTTAATATATGACCTGTTCATCAGAGTCGTAGATTTCATGTTTAGAGTGATAACCATTCAGAGAAAGTCTGTCTATCCTGATCTCCGAATATAAATTAGCTACAAAAAGAATAGAGCCTTTCGAATAAAATATAATACGCAGATTTACTATACAAAATATAGATATGATTCAAATTTTGAAGCAAATTCATCAGAAAAGTGACTTTTTTAATCTGTACTTTCACATACAGGTAAACACGATATTTCAAAAACGTAGCGATTTAAATAAATAACACTTGGTTAGTAATATTTTAATTATGATTAAAGTTTTTCGTAAAATTTAATCGATTATTTCAATCGATGCAAAAATCCATATTCGATATTCAGGTGCTTGTATGTTGGCTCGCATTCCAACTATTGATCGCTAGAAAAGTCGCCAAAAGCTTCAAATTAATAATATTAATAACATATTTTTAGTAATAAAAGAGAAATAATGTTCTCTACTTTATTACGCAGCATACAATTTTTGTATGTGATACTCTGAAATGAAAAATTGCTCCTTCTCTCCGATAAAGATTATAACCTTATGCAAAAGTGGGCGGAGGACTGACACCTTCATCTGAGAGTATGCAAGAGCATTTCTTGAGACTTCTTCCAATTTTGGCTTGACCCTTTATTTACCGAAGTACCGTTTCAATCTGACTATGACATTTTTGTGTGATGAACATGAACAATATAACCCAGATAGTAAGTCGTTAATATAAGCTAGAAGTAGAAAATAAAAATATTTAATTATTAATCAAATTGTTGTTGTTACTAATGGTACTTGACATAGACAAGCGCGCTGACGGTCGTCATCGATTTTAAGCCGAATGAGTGTCTCTTGTTTTTGAAGCAGCGCCAACTAGAGCCAAGAAAACGACTTAGCGACACATTCATCACATTCACAGCCCCTTTTTACGGGGGGGGGCACATTCCCACACCACATAGACAGTACACAGAAAAACAAACATATCCGAAGCGGGACTCGAACCCGGGGCCCCCAGAGCACGGAGAAGACGCGCTACCTCCGTACCAGGACGCCAGTATTAATTAAATTAAGTTACATCAATTCATTAAAAAAATTCTTTGATTCCCTGGTAGTATTCTCCAAGGAAACTTATCCACTGTTGCAAAAATAAAGTTGAAAAAAAGGATAAAATAATTCAGTAAATGGTTAAATCAAGTGTCTTTCAGATTTATTTAACAATTAAGCATTTCATTTTTTCTCTCTTTCGTTCAGGTTTGGAGCATCAAAATATTTACTTGGTCAGTTCAGTTTAAACACATAGCAGCTATGTCTAAGCCAAATGCGATTTAGTTCTTGATGAGACAACTACCAGAAAACGAAATATTATCTTCTCTAAGGCATATCGATATTATTTTTCCTTTGAAATCGAATAAAAGAACGTTGGTGAAATACATAAAGCTTTTAAACGACTTTAAACGGATAAGATTAGAAATCTGATGCGATTAACTTCTTTCAGTCAAGAGGTTTCGATGGAGGTCTGTTATCTTTAATATGTTATCTCCACTTCTCGAAAACTTCTTCAATGATTGCGTGCCTCTCAGGATAAGACAACAAATAATTCTTCGTAACGCTTTACTTTTGTTTCGTTCATAGTCATCAAATTTTATACAACGATTTCATAAGTGTTAGAGTTCCTAGGATTTATATAATTATTAGGTATTAGACTTAGAATTGGCTAATAAAATATTATGTTATATTCTTTATATCCTTATATTCCTAGGATTGGTTAAAAGAATAAAATATTGTAAATTGAAGTTTGAGTGAAAGCTTACATTTCTCTCTATCTTAAAAAAGACTTCTTTTAAAATTTAGATAGAGTTGCATTGTTATGAATTTCCTTGCATGGAAAATTCACAGAATTGCGTAATCTTCATAATCCCCATTTTTTTTTACTTTGAAGATCAAATAAATAAGAATACATTAAGAATTGAATATGGAATGAATGAATGGTCATGGGGGTTTTAATGCTCACCAAGCTAGGTTATTTGGAAAATCTGATAAGTGCAGATGTGGCAAATCTTCTGGAACCATTCAACATATTATACAGGAATGTGAATTATGAGAAAATACCCGCTCAACATGGCGATTATACTGGAGAAATTTGGATATCAAATTGCTGTTAAAACTCCCTCTCTTTAGGGCAAGTGCTTCCGAAATTATCAATAATCTTATGTAGTTGGAGCACGATTGAACTTACTCTTTGCTTTGACATTAGTTATCTTACGCCTATATTGTATAAGGCAAATATATTTTGTATATGTGTTAATTGCTTTTGGGTAACCAAGAGCGTACTTTGTATATAGTTGTTTGATACCTTTTTCTTTTTAACAGCATTTTCATAATTAACATTGTTTACAATTTCATGTTCCTCTAATAACTGGTGAAATGTTTACTAATTACTATAGTTGGACACAGGGTGACAATTTTGAGAATTTAAATTTTATTTTCCGATCTGGTCCTTTGAATTAAGTTTTACGATAGTTAAGTTGATTAACCTGCACTTCCTTGCTCGGTGGGGGTTGCTTCGCGGCGGCTCATCGTTATATACGAATGGCTTCGGCCTGGGCGGAGAATACCTATGCCACATCAATTGAATATAGTAAAAGTTTATTTTGAAATAAAATCTTGATTCAATTTTATATCCCTTGAAATTAGACGAAAGTGTGAGACTAGAGGCTTAGTATTGGTTTGCATTTAATAGCTATGATTATCAAAATGAGACAAGGATCGAAATTGGAATTGTTATTTGGACTGGGGTGACTGACCATAGAAAATGTGTAGCTAAGTAGTGATTTTAAGATTTGTCTTAAAAGTAGGGTAATAGCAAAGAAAAGCTCTTTTTGTAATATTTTACTACGAAATTTCAAATGAAATTAAATTGATTGAAATCTGACCAAATATAGCTGGTTCTTTAACCCCTTCGCATAAAATGACGTGTCTGACACGCGCATCGAATTATTGAATTTTTCTTTTCAAGTCTGCAATCAAGCCACATAATTAGGTATTTAAATACGAAAAAAATCAATACGAAATGATTTGGTATCCCAAATGCTCCATATATTATTTAAAAGAATCAAATTAACAATAAATTACCAAAATTGGATGAGTTATCTAATTAGAAAGTTAAATAAATTCGTATGTCGATTGGCTAATCTTTCCTAACTATTCAATTATAAAGGTTTTATATAACAAATATGCATATAAACTATATGTAGTAAAATACTTCTAAAAATAAATGTTAAGAAATAGTGTTTGAAGCTAATGTTAAATCTCAGTTATTCAAAATAATGACTAAGAAACAAATTTAAAGAAATAGAATTTTTCTTTTTGAATTACTAAAAAATTATTTGAACGGAGAGGACAGAAGCATAGCAGGATCTTCATGTCTCTATTTTATATTCTTGTTGAAAGATGGTATTTTTCTGAATAGGCTTATTTCTTAAAAGTGTAAAAGCTCAAATGTTTGAAAGTAATTTTGTTGAAATGTTAAAATGATACATGTAGATTATTGTTGCAAAGTATGTCATTTTTTTTTGAACTTCAGTGTAAATAGCGTTTTTGAAGTGAAGCGTTTTGAAATGCAATGTTTTCAGTGTTTTTTAAGTTCTATGCATCTATCATTTTTTTTTTTTGAAGTTCAGTGTAAATATTAGTAATTTTTAAATGCCTTTACCGATCTTTAAAATGCTGATCTCTGAAATCTCTGAAATAAAGGTTAATATTTAATCTTATATTTCCGTACAAAAATATTATTTTTCGATACAAGTTTAATTTTTCAACGTTAAATGTTATTTTGTTAAAACATTGAAATGCTTCAACCAGATTATCGTTTAAAAGTATATAATTTTTGAAGTTCCATGTAAATATCAATTATTATTTACATTTCTGAATACATATTTCCTAGATTTCTTTAAATCCGTTTTTGAAACAATATAAAAGATTTGAGAAAGAACTATAGATTTTCGAAGAAATACCAAAATGACGAGAAAACGTTACTTTATTCATTATTTAAAGAAATTGAACTAAATCCTAAAACTAGTCTTAATGCAAATTTATCCGTAAAGTTTAATGTTCAAATCCATAATAATCATTTTGGTAGCTTTGTAAATATTTATAGAATTCCTATTAAAATTTTTCTATTTTATGACGCAAATTAAACATGACTTTTCCGGCTTGCGAATAGAATCCCAATCTATCATCCGATAAAATGTACATACTTTAGGTGACATTTAAGGAATTCGTCATTTATAAAAAATAACGGAGTTCCTTATTGTAAACAAAGCGAAGACAAAAGAACCCAGCTCTAAAAGAAAGCGGGGAATGATGACTGATTGCGTGTGATAATTGTTCTTTTCCTCGAACCGCATGCAAATATGCGTGGCCATACGAACTGCCGGCAGGTTTGTCTCTCTTCGCGAACTCGATGAAAACAATTCGGAGTTATTTCCGAATTTCGGTCTGAAGAAGACAAAAAATAAAAGACCGCGATATTAACTGTCAACTTCGAAGACAAAGAACTTATTGTCCCGAAGATTCGCAATTATTCTGTCTTGTAATTAGAGTTGTAAATTGAAGTCGGGAATCCTGACAAAGAAAATGAGTCGGATGCCTATTTCTTAGGTATTCTGAGGTTTCGGTAAATGCGTAGGCGAAAGAACTGTAAAATCTATGTTCCGATGCTTTAGTTAAAGACAATGTACGGGAATGGGCTACTTAAACGTCTTCAGTTCAGGAAACAATGGTGGTAAAGTTCAACTAGCAAAATTTTATTTACCGTCATTTTATATTACATAAAGCATTTCTAACTGGAAATTAACTTCCCAGCGGACTTTAATTCTATGCTAACATGAAACGTCAAACGTTTTTCCCAAACATTCTACACTAAAATATAAATTTTTAAAAGGTCAATTACAATAATTAGGTTGTAATTGGGAAAACGTTAATAAGTGCATATATTTTAGATAATTTTTATTTTTTAAAAATGGAAATTGCTATAATAAAAAACACAAAAGCTATATAAAATTACTAAATAATTAGTGGATTTATATAACCGATGAGTTTAAATGATATAATATAAATGTTAGAAAGTTGTTAAAATTTGGTTGTGATTGATCAAAGGTTAATTTTAGCATTATTTTCATAATTTAAAGTTATTTAAAGGTTAAATTATTTTGTTTATTTAAAATTATTTAAAGGTTACAATTATTTTAAACAATTTTTATTTTAAAAAATTTGAAAACTGTAATAATTAAAGCACAAAAACAAAATAAAATGACTACATAATTAGAGGAAGAATATAATATTAGTTTTTAAAAGTTTAATTACTAATGTTAAGTTTCTTTTGTACAAAGGATTATAATTGCATTTATTTTATGCAATTTTTATTATGTAAAAATGGTAATTATAATCATAAAAATCTAAGTAATATAAAATGACCAAACAATCAATGTAATGATATAATATAAATTTTTATGTTTACTTATTAAAATTAGAGTGTAATCAGGTAATGATAAATAATTAATTTATTTTATTTAACGTTGTTTTTTTTAAATTTTAATCATAAAAACTCAAAAAATTATGGAATTACCAAATGATTAGCCGAATGATGTGACAATAAAGAAAATAAAATTTTATTTATTCCTATTTAAATATTTACATTTTAATGCAAAAATACAAGATCATTTAGGAAATAAAAAACAATTGAGATTTAGATACAAATAGCACGAAACCATTTTTATGTTCACTTCTATTGCTTTGTTGTAGGTCAAGAAAATATGCGCAAAAGACTCCAAACAAACAAATTTCAGACAAAAAAAATTCACAGATAAATTTTGTGATTTTAGTGTGCTTGTCATTTTGGCTGGCTTGCAATATTTTCTTTTGATGACGCATCGTTCATTTCTTTAAAAAATTAGTTCGTCTTTCCTTTTCAACACTTCTAGTTTTAACTCGCTTTGTAAAGAGACAGGCGCTCGTTCCTCATTTTATTCTTCTATAAGAGTGTTCGCCAGCAATCGTAGATATTTTCTACTTGCTAAAATTTTCTTTCCTTTTAGTTTGAATAATATAGGTGTTGAAGGCTGTTGAGTGAGCAATTATATAAAAAATCGACAAAGAAAAGAAGCTACAGTTAATTACATTAGTTGCCGACATCCTGTCATATGGGCTGCGCATCTTCCTCGTGTTCTGGGTGCCCCGGGTTCAAATCCCAGTTCGAGCATGGTTCTTCTTCTGCGTGCTATCAGTAAGGCGTGTGAATGTGCCCTTCTGTAAAAAAGGGTCTGTGCAAGCGAATGTGACGAGTGAGTAGCTAAGACTCTAGTTGGCGCTACTTCAAAAAAAAAAAAAAAAGATGCTGATTAGGCTTAAATCGTTGACTAGCTCAGCGAGTTTCTTCATGGCAAGTGCCATAAAAAACAACAACTTTAGTGATCGCGTATATTACTGAAACGTGAATAGCAAATTCGCAGAATCCTATGAACAATTCGATTACAAACGTTGACTAACAATTAGTTTAAAGAAGCTCAAAATAAAAAAAAGGAGTTTTACAACTGAGATTTTAGCTTTCCACTTGCCGCGCATGCAGGAAAACCTCAAACTGTGCTTGTTCAAACAGCGAGAGTTATGGTATGCATATGCGATACATTTCTTTGTTCACATCTGATTTTAATGAGCAAAATTTCATTATGTCCATTTGAAGGAAATCCAACCTTGGCCGGAATGCATTAAGTGCCTAAAAGTTTCATTTGTTGCGCGATAAGGAAAATGCAGAAGGAAGATGTGTTCGGTTAGCAAATATCAAGGAAATAACGTCCTCAAATAGGGAAGGAGAGTCATTTGAGGAGCGAAATAACCGTCTCTCTTTAAATCGCACTGCAACTGAATTGCGGAGAGAAAATGAAACTCTTGAGGTGCGAAATGATCGCCTGTGTTTTGTCCACGGAATGATCATAATATTGCCTATTTAACAATCGGAATATTTTTGAATGTGCGAGATAAAAAAAATTGTTTTGCAGCTATTTTTTATAATTTGTAAATACATTATGTTTGTCTGAGTTTGCCTAACACGCCCATGTCGTATCGGGTGAAGGATAGTTTAAAGTCAACTTATCTTCTTGAATGCTACATCACTGACAATGCCGTGCTAGTGTTTACTATTTTATAAAATATTGATTTTTGAATACTTTAACAGGGAAAACGGCATTCGAATAGTTTTTCATTACATATTTATGTTTTTATATATTTAAAGCATTTATAAATAATTGAATAAATAAAAAAAATTACAGCTGCTGTTTATCGCAAGTTTTCTAATAAACCATGAAAAAAAGGCAGTAAAAAACAGATGAAAAAGACTTAAGTAAGAGCTTTAAAAGAATAGCATTTTTGAGGTGCCCCTTGAAATTTTTTGCGAAATATTGCTAGGTTCGCAAGTTTGAAATCTTGCCGACTTAGTCGTTTTCTGTTGGAGAAAAATAAATTTCCAGTCACATTTTTAAATTATGGTTGTCTTTGATAAATGCTGGTAAATATTTTGTAAGCGGAGGTGACACAAACTTCAGAAAATGAAGCAGGAAATCGGTCCATTAAATAGTTTGATAAAAAAAAATGACTTCAAGTTTTTAAGTTTTGAAAGTAAATGATTAAGCATTTCTGAAATAAAGGGGTTAGAAAATTTAGTTCAGGAAATACTGCAACAGTTTAAAAAATGTGTTTTAGATTTTCAGATAAAAGTTCTGTAAATAAATGATTATGTGATAAGCATGACATTTTTGGCCAAAACATTTACCATGTTTAAGCTTTTACGAAAATGTGTACAGTTTATTTATTTACAAAGAAAAAAAAGAAAACAAAACAAAAAATAGCGCATACGTTGGTCATATCCAACATTTTAAAGATATATCTAGATTTATTCCAATATTTGTAGTTGCCAGGACTAGCATTTTTATGTATAAACTTTGTTTTAAATTTACAATCTCGTTCTAGAATAGAATTTACAGCCAGCATAAAAAATACTGAGCACGTTTCGCTGAAAAAATAATTTTTTTTCTTCTTGCAGCTTTATCCTCAAAAAAGAAGTAAATCTAGCACATTTTTGTGTCACAGAACATTTTTTCTTGATCTTTGCAATCTTGACTTTTATTCCTTTTTCTCTTATGTATGATACTAAGAAAGCGGTTATTGAAATTAATCTGAAAAAAAAAACGATTTTAAAGTATAAAACGGAATTATTAAGTTATTTTGGACGATTTTTTAAGTAACGTTATAACTCTATAATACCATAAAAATATCTTGTCAAATAAACTATAAAATACGGCTCCCAGATAGAATATTTCACTTTGATAAAGGAGTTCAGTAACTTTCTGTGGTAATTTTAAAGTTGAAGTTTGTTTAGGTAATTTAGAGTTTTTTCGTCACTTTTTCGGTGATTCAATCTTTTTTCTGGCAATTTCCATATTGCTGTTGTTAATTTTGTTGAGATGATTTATTTATATTCAGCTAGCCTTCATCATTTCTTTTTATAAATTATGCCGAAAGTATTGAATTTGCTTTTATTCCTTATTATGTCCGAACATGATGCTATTTTGGGAATTCGAGTCAACAAAAATGCGTAGGTGAAAAATTGAAATTTTATTATCTGCGCGTGCATCTCGAAAAATCAGTCTTTAATAACGCGTTGCCATCCCATCTACAAAAGCTCTGATTTAAAAAAATAATAAGTTAATGACTACAGTAAATAAAACCTAGAAAAATGTCATTTTGAGCAAGTGATTGATTATACGAAATGAAATAAATAAGAAATTGGATAATTTTTTAAACAATAAATGCGAGACTAAGCTCTTTTTGGATCGTCTGCAATACTAAAGCGACTCATCCGATGAAACATTTAAAATGAATAAAAATATAATTTAACTTGCACGAGCACGGGGTGCTTGGCCGTTCAAGAAATGATGTTCTGACATGATAGATTGGAATATGCATGGCAGATTTTAGTTTAGTCTTTTTGGAATTCAAAAGCCCAGAGTTTGAGTTCATAATTGTTTTAGATCCAGGATAATAAGAATTTTAGATCTGAACTTTAAAAAATTATGAAATTAAATTTTTGGAGGTTAATGAATATGATAAACCATACATTTTTATACAGTACCCAAATCTTATTAATGTAATTTAGTTAAATATTCTTTAAGCCTAGCATTTTAAATTAGAAAAATTCCTAACATTAGGCGACAAAAACTTGTTGTTTTAAACCAATCGTGTATATAATATAATTTGAACAGTATTTCTTATGAGGTGTCTATTGTTCAAAATTTCTTTTCTCATTTACACGAAGTTCTTGACTCTGCTGCACTACCATTCAGATATCTATCAAAAATGACTTGAAAATTCAAAATTTCATATTAAATTTTGCTCTTTAAGTTTGGTATTTTATTATTTAAAAATTTTAATAATAAAATTTTATTATTAAAATTTTAATAATAAATATTAACACTGTTAATTAATTAAAAATATTAATACTGTTTTACTAAATTTTAAAATGATTGAAAGTTTGGCTAAATACACTTAAATATAAAATAAATACCTTTTATAATGGACTTATTAAAGAATTAATTTTAGTACTAGCGATGACATTAAGGAATTAATCATTAAACTTGATTAACAAATACATCCTATATATTTGTCTCGAAACATTTGTCCTGAGCTTATCGTTTAAAATGTGTTATTGCTCTTGAATCTATTCTGCTTCTATATAATATAATTTATAGAAGCAGAATCAAATTTGAACAATATTTCTTAAGATTTGACTATTGCTCAAAATTTCTATTCTAAAATGGTTCTCATTTGCTATAAAGTAACGTTAATTTAGCTTTTTTAAAACCAAAATAATAAATCTTCTAAGATGCTTAAATGAAATTTTTTTACCTTTTTTCAAAAAAGAATTGCTTTTATTTTATAGAACAAAAATCTTTTAAGTAATATTATTATATTATTATTACGTAAAAATTAATATTTTTAAATTTAATATTAAATAATTTTATAAAGAGCTTTTCGAAATATTTTTTAATGCTCACAAAATTATATTTTATTTGAAAGTTATTTTAATTAAAAAGAATTTTATTTTATTCTAAAAAACAATTTTTTTTATTCTCCAAATAAATTTTAGGACATTATGATTCCATTCTTTTGCAGTAAAAACTCTTATACTGTAAAAAAATGACCCCATTAAAAATAATTAGAAAAGAAGAAATATTTCGAAATACAAAGTACCAAATTCATTTATCATCTTCAATTGCTCATTCATAATTTTTCTTATTTACAGACCTATTTATCTAACACATTCTAATTTTGTTTTCAAGAAAATTTCTTTTAAAAAAATGCCATTAATGTGTTTTGAGAGAAAATTTCTTCCATTTCAAAATTTCTAATCAAAATCCAGTTTTATTTACGTCTTATCGAGATTAAAACATATTTTGAAATGAAAGTTAAATTGCTTTCAGCTCTCCAGAACAAATTTTGCAATCAGAAATTGCAGCCCGTACATAGAAAAACATAGAAAAAACGGCTAGTAAAGAATTTTGTAAAAGATTTTGTTGGTTAAATAAAAGAGCTCTTTGCCATATATTTTTCTCATTTTTTTCTATGGAATATTTACAAAGCTAAAAAAAATTTTAATAAAGAAAGAATATTTTTTATTAACAATTCTTTATTCACTCCTTTCTCGGTTGCTTGAATATAGTATTTTATTTAATGCGTTTTTTATTTTTTCTTGTTCCGCAAATGTAACTGAAAATAAAAATTACTTTATGCTTGGCAAAAATATTAAGAAAAACGATCCCTGTCTTTCAAAATAGGAATTAATTTCGGAATTTACGTATTTAGGAATAAAATAAAATAGCAAAAAAAGCACTTTCATCAATAATTTTATTCCGGCATTTTATTTTAGTTGTTCTAGATATCGTTTGACATTTTCATTTTCCCTGATTTATTTTCCATCAAACATTTAATCAATAAATCTTGGTTCTTTTAATAGCAGGCGATTTTTTAATCGATGATGCTCGTATTAAATTGAATCTTTTAAAACAAATGGAAAGTGTTCTTTAACAATTAAGAAATTCATTTTAAATATATTTTGAGTTATTGACGAATTAAAAATGGCTAGTTTAATTGCATTATTTTAAAAATGGATACCACTTTTATTTGTAATTATGATTATCATAAAACCAATTTTTCTGTTTCCGATTGATTTGTTTGAAGTTTATTTATGAAGCATCATTTGTAAAAATGCTCATTTTTGTTTATAGCTGAAATTAACTTTTGTATGAAATACCGAAGGTTGTATAATTGAAACACGACGTCGTGCTGATGGAATGTTATCTAGAATGTAAAATTGCAAAATGTGTAATTTACTTCTTATAAAAATTCTTAAAAATTTTGATAAAATAATAATTAACTAAGCTACTTAGATTGCTCTTTTCTTTCCAATTTTTAAGAATTACGTTGCGATATACAAGTTACTATTGGCATTATCATATATTTTATAATATTCATTATTTTGTAAAGTACAATATATATTTATTTTGAAATTTTGTTGAAGTCAGATAAAATTTCAGAGATACATTTTCGATAGCTCAGCTTTCGCATTTTTTCATTTCCTTTTTCAGTTTTTTTACTATCAATTCTTTTAGTGAAACGAATATTCTCTCGTGTGTTCATGTACACATAGACGTACAAAAATAGAACATTAAATCTATATGTGGGTTTTTTTTCCCATATTTGTTTTACACTACTCGGCTGTGATATGGTTATCAGTACATCAGCAATGAAAGAATTAAAATTTAACTAATTTTGACGATTAGCTATTTTCCCACCATATTAATATTATTAACCCTTCTTTGCATGATTTTTTCTTTTTAAAAAAAAATCAGGGTGATGTAATTAATGCTCTAGATTAAAGGAAAAATATTTAAAAAAATCTTGGTGTAAATAAAAATATGCATTATGTAAAAAACAATATGATGGAAATTTACATCATCATGCATTGTCACATATTTAGCTCAGTACTAAATAAATAAAAAAAATATTCTTTACTAAATCTTCTTTATTCTGTATGATAATTTAATTAATTAATAATTATTAATAATAAATTAATTTCCATAAAACAATTTAAAATCTCGCTCATTTCTTCCAGTCACAACAAACAGCGGAAGGACAAGTTGTAGGCCTGGTAATTGACAGTGACGTTTGCTATTTTTTGACAACTGCGTTTTTTTTGTACGCAATAGTCGCTTAAAAAGTTGCCAGCAACAACAAATTTACAGTACAAGGGTTTTGAGTACCTTTTTTTGTTGACTAAATATTATGATGGAAATTTCCATCATCATGCAAAGAAGGGTTAAATAATTTATGTCAACAAACTTTGTTAGACATATTTTATTTCTAGGAAAAAAAGTATTATTTTAATTAAGGGGATTGGGCTCTATTATGCACTTTTGTGAATTATAATCCTAGGGTAGGTTAGGATAATCTTAGGATTATGAAATATTTTATGCAAATGTATTAAAATATCAATTCGTCAATTTTTTAAAACGAAGTGTATTATTCCTTTAAAATTAAGATAGATAATTTTTTAAAATTTTAAAATACTCTAAACTGCTTACATTTTAATTTTTTTCTTTTTCACTATTACTAAATGTAAGTTTAATTGAAACAAAGCTGTGTTTAATTCAGTAATTTCATTTAAATGCTAATATTTTAAAAACATATTTTTATGCACACATACTGAATTTTAATAAGAATTTTGTTTATTTTAAAACTAAAATTGATTTTAAAAGCTCAAAATATAAAATGCATGCTCTATTTTCTTTTAATGTTTAACCGAAGTCTTTACTAACAATTAAATTTGATTTCTTGAAACATTTCAAAGACATTTAAATATAATAACAAAAGCATTTTAAGAAAATCCCTTAAAATATCCTTTTGTACTCAAGACCTTTCAAATATACAATTTATTAAGCAATGCCTTTTATAAAATTATTTTAGTTGAGTATTTACAATTTGGCGATGATACGATCAAAATAAATTTTCATGTCTTCGTCCATTTTAGCTTATTTCAAAATCCGCTGTCCCCTTATTGCTTGCACAATGAGTACAGACCTTTCTGTCTGATTAGTTTTTCTTGAAAGTGACGCAATAAACTGGCGAAATCGATCCAGTTGTTTAGAATGCTGGATCTGTCATTTATTTTACCAAGTCTCTCTAAAAATATGAGGTTTGAAGTTGAGGACTGTGAAAAATGATATATTTTTGGAAATGAAGCATGTAGGGAAGCTAAATGGAGGGTTGACCATCGATGACATTCCTAGATGCCATGCAATTTCAATTGGAATAAATAATAGTCAAAATCGCCGCAGTGATATATGTTATCTCATATAAAATGCAATGAATGAATTAGAATTTTGAGATTTCGCTCATAAACGAAGAATGATGAGGTATAACAGATCAACTGTCAACTTACCAGGGCATACGCTTACCTGTCGTAAATCTGTAGAACATTTTTTTGCCAACCAGTCATACGACAGATATCGTTCAGTTCTGAAAGAGACGGTAACATTTTAAAAATCATGTATAATCATGAATTGTAATTGGTGGTGAACTCTGAAATAAGTTTTAATGCAATTTAAATGGATGTAGATAATTTCCACATTTTTCTCTAGTTAAAATAAATGTTTTTCAATGAATTTAGATGAAATTATTAAAAAAAACTTGACATTACTGTATTAAACAGTTTTGCTCCAAATAAATTTATATTGGGTAATAAGGTGAAAAAAACAAAAAAAGTAAAATGTAAGCAGTTAGGTGTATTTATAATTTTAAAAATTATATATTAATTTTATAAAAATAATCAACTTTATTAAAAATATGACGTATTGATATTTTAATACACAATATATGTCTTTAATACAGAATATACATAAATAAAATCAAGGAGAAACGATGACTTTTCTATAAATGTTAAGAACATGTAATTTTCTTCTGCATGTTAAGTAACTGGAATGAAAAAATCTTTTTTTACATAATGATTAAATATATCTATTTTAAGTATACTGAAGATATTAGGTTTCATCAGTTTTTTTAAGAGTTATTTCTTTTTAAGTCATCAGATCAGTTAGTTCAAAAATTTCCTTATTGGCACTATTCATGGACGATTGGAAAAGTTAAAGCAAACTTGTAATATTAAAATGATTTAAAAGAAAGTAATTGTTATAAAAATAATCTCATAATACAATGAACATTTTTTAAAAAAGCTCCGAATATGTATACTATACTCACATGAACAGCAGAGAAATACGGTATGAGAACTTCAAAAATTATTTTCAGAAAGTAGCAAATTGCTATCAAAAATGTAAACAATTTTTCTTCTATTTATAGATTCTTTTTAATGCTATTGTTTTTAAATTATGAGGACAAATTTATTCATTTCTTGGTCAAATTCTCATTCTGAATTTAATCAACATACATTTTAGAGGGAAAAATTTGTAAAGTGCAATTTGTAATTTGAAAATTGTAATTTGCAATTTTTTACAACTTTTTTTAAAAATTTAAATGAATTAACTTAATTAGTTAAAAATCAGATTAAAAATTGAATTAATTAAAAATTAAATTTAAAATAATATATTGTATTATTTTAATATTCTTTAAATTAAGATTTCTTCTGTTAAAGTCAAATTTCATTTAAGAATTTCAATCAAAATCCTTCACAGTTATATTTAAAAATATAGTGTTTTCCTAATTTGTGTTATGAGATTTGTCTTATGTTTATATCTGTTTTTCATTAATTATGATATGGGTGTGTTTTAAATTATTTAATGAATAGTATTTTTTTAACAATAAAAGGTTACAATAATACGTTAACAGTAATACGTTAATGTATTATTAATTTTGCTGAAATATGCACCTAAGTGACGTACTGTCTTAAATAACTATCACTATTATTATAATAATGATAGTATTATTAAAATGATAATCGTTATTCGTTATTGACTCAATTAGCATAATTCAAATGTATTGTTTTAACTAAGAATTTACATTTTAGATTTATTTCAACAATGCATTGATGCTAAAGCTTTTTTTCTAATACATGAGGAAATAATAGTTTCATAATCATAACTTTTAGAATTATGATGGCACATAATGTAATTTGAATAAAGACTAAATGCATTTACAATAAAAAAATTTATACATGTAATTGCTATAATCTATGTATATATGAAACGCTTACGTGGCTGCAAAATCTGGCTGATTTGTTAATCGCCATTTGGCAGCACTTTGACTTCGCCCGGGAACATCTTTACGCGATTTGATAAGCTTTCAAGCGAAAGCTATATTGCAACGGCTTGAAATTTTTTTAAACAAAATATTAACCCTTTGACTCGGTGGTGCATCATTTTGGCGTTTTATTTAATTATTTTTCAATTTTGATTATTGAAAACGCCTACAGAATGGTAAAAAGGCAAAGAAATTGAATTTTAAACACACCCATACACACACAAATTTGGAACAATAAACAAGCCCTTGTATATAGAATATTTATGAAGCAAATTACTTTTCCCAGTGCAAAGGGTTAACGAACAAATTTTTACGAACGTTTTAAATCGTGACGTATCGATTTTGAAACGAAATCGTCGAAAAAGAGAAGACAGATCGAATAAAAATGTTCAAGAACCGTTCATAAGAAGACCTAGTCGGAATGAACAGAATAGGGTCAAACGTTTATGAGTATGAATCGAAGTTTCTGAACTACAGGGGCATAGTTATAAGACTACGTAAGGATTATTCTTTTTGCCAACATTCAAAGGTTCAAATTTCGAGTGTATATTTTTCCTTACATTTTTTATATCTTTCATTGCTTTATTTTATTTTGGAATGAACTGGATTTAAATATAGCTGCTACTACACAATTTATTTTTTTATAAATACCAAATATTTATTTTATTTCTGTAGCTAAGCTTAAAAATTTGGAAAATTGTGAGAAAAAAATTATTTCTTTGGTGTATGTGTAGAGTTAATGAAACGAAAAGGTATTTGTGTTTGCAAAGAACGTTGATGCAAGTGATTTTCGGGATTATACTTCTTGATTTACATTTTTTATTTATTTCATTGTTTTATCATATTTGGGAATAAATTTTATATGTTGCGAGACTAAAGTGGTTTAGATGATGGCGAACGAGCGAAGCAATCCGAGAGGAATTGCATTAGCAGTTCCTGGGGGTTAGCACGCACAAGCGGAGCCTCCTAGTTCCCTTAATTTCAATTTCAATTTATTAAAATTTAATTCACTTTCCCAATGCTTTTACTTTCCACTTTTCCCGTTAATATTCTTGGCAACTACTGTAAGGGTTCATGCCTATAATACTTTAATCTATTTTGCCTATAATAATCATTCAGTAATTCTTGTTGCTGTTGAGTTACGGATGTTATATTGAGTGTTTATGACTTTTACGTAAATGACCTGAGCAAGAATCGCGAAAGTAATGGTATATCTAGAAATTGTGAGTTTTCATATAAAACAAAAATTGACTTTACCAATCAGCTATTAGATCTATTAATAAACAGATAATCTACCACCAAACCTTTATTTTAATATTTCACATGAGACGTAGATTTAAAAACGTTCAACAAAATGTTTATAATATTATATTGGCATTTATTTTTTTGTTGCTTCTATAAATAAATAAAATTCATCACCAAGTTCAATTTTACTTATTATCAAAACCTAAATGTGTAGCATCCACTATTAACTTAACCGGATTAACTGTAACCGAAACTGCTGCGCCACCTAGACTGGTGAGCGCAAACGGCACAAACGCCAGTGAAGCCCAAACAACGGACATGAACACATCTCTAACTTCTCTTTGTGTTTGTGTCAATTTTTAAAATAGTCTTGTGTTGTGTGTAACGTAACTTTTTCTAATAAATAATTGTTACTCAAAACCTATTTTGTTAGAACCCCCGAACACCCCACCACAAATGTTAAAAATTACCTTTAAAATGTGGCAAGCTAAGAATTTAAAGGAATATCAAAAATGAAGAAAAAAATTAAGAAGAGAAATAATACTTTGGATATTAGAAAATAAGTTACATAAAGTCAAAATTAAGCTATTTCCTCCGAAAATAGCTTAATATTTTATAATTTTTACGCGTTGTGTCAATGATAATTTTCAGTTCGCTATTTTAATAGCAAAATATAAAAATTATGTGTGGGTTTACTTTGTTTCCCACAACAACTGAAATAAGGATACTTTAAATTTATTAAAATTGAAATGGTTTTTACAATTTTTTTTTATTTATGCATATGTTGCATTAAGGCTATTTGTATGTACAATGATTTAAATTTAGGTAATGTTGTAACAACCTTCAGATTTAAAATCATGTTTGATTCTAGAAATAAATATAACATGTGCATTAAAATTTATCAAAATCAATCTTGGAAAAATGTAAAACTTAGTTAATATTTTTAAATAAAAAATTTGCAAAATTGTCTGCTGCCAGTTTTGATAACAATGCTGTTAAAAATTTAAACCGTGTATTCATCAAACTAATATCCATTTACAAATTTCAAATTTGTATTTGAGTATATTATTTTAAAAATACTTCGTAGATAGCCCCTTTATATTTCCCGAATTAAATTTCTGGTCATGATTTGTATCTGTATCAAGGAAACTTGTTTTATATGGTTCACAGAGGAAAAGTTATTTAAATTCCAGTTTGAAAGATGAAAAATATTTCCAAGTCGACTTAGCAAAAAATGTTTGCAATCATTATCTGTTTGATAAAAAAAAATCTTATATTCACAAGCATAGATTTGAAAGATATTTCAATGTAATTTTAAACTGAAATTGCCTACTCATTCAAATTCAACTGAAATATATTCCATGCTTTGCTATGAATGAAACTAAACATGTAAGTAAAAGTTCGAAATCCAATGCTATTTGCATCTTTTCAAGATTAAATGCGTTTCGAGACGCACGTTAGATTGCATTCAACTCTCCGGAACAAATTCTGTAATCAGATGCTATCAACATTACCTCTGTTTGCATGGAAAAAAAAGCTAGTAAAGAATTTTCTAATACATTTTGTTGGTTAAATAAAAGTAAGTCTTGCAATATTTTTTTCTTCTTTAAATATTCTCGGAACTACAGTTTTTTATTTTATTTTTTTAAAAAAAGGACACACTTTTATTTTTATTAACAACTTCATTCCTTTCTCGACAGCTTTAATAAAGAATTCTATTAAATGGGTTTTTCGCCTTGTCTTATTTTTATTGGCTCTGCAAGAAAAAATAAAAGCAATTTAATGCAAGAAAAAATATAGAAAGATGGCCATTTTTTAAAAAAAATCCCAAATAAGAATTAGTTCCTGTGTTTGAATCTATGAAGGCTAAAAGAGGAAGAGGTAAAAAATTTGCTTTTATGTGTGATTTCTTCCGCATGTAATTTTCGTTCTTCTCCTCCCCTTCACATATTGTCTGATGTCTTAATTTCTGTCAAATTAGCTCTCCATTAAATTTAAATCTTTACAATTTTGATTTTTAATGGTGACATTTTTATATCTTCATTCCAGACCTTTTTTCAATATTATAGTTGGCTTTTCTTTGTCCGATTAAATAATTTAATTTTGTATATGTTCCTTTTTATTATTCGTTGGATATATAATTGAAATGGTAGACTGCAGGAGTTTTTAAGTTATTTGATACTTTCACTTGTAGTTTTTAACGATAATAAAGCAAATAATTTCAAAGAAATATTTGAAATATGCTTAAAATTAATAAAATTCCCGTTTTAAAAATAGCATGAAAATAGTAACTATAAATTTAAAAATTCTACTAACCATCATGTAATATATGGTTGTTCTTATTTTTTTTAATTGAAAGCAATTGGTGATAATCTTTTGCTGTATTGTTGTTTGTACAGCAACTTAATATTTTTATCGATATTGTTCGGTGTAGGGTGGTAAGAAATCCTACAAGCTTCATAAGAAGCAACAATGTTTTATTCCATAAAAATACAGATAGCAAAGCATAAATGAAACTTACATAAAAACAGCACTTGCAGAAATCTATTACTGACAAATGTTTATCATTAACTACTTCTACAACGCGATAATTCTCTTATTGTAGTTAGAGAATTCCCTCTGTTATCAACACTCCAAAAAGCAAATTCACTCGATTGACTGAGAATTTCTTCTTAGTTTACATAACATAGCATTGCACCTTCTAGTTGGTTCATTGGACATCGAGGTCTAATAAAGATATCGCAGTAATTCTTGTATTTTCTAAAACTTCTTTTCGCTAAGTTTCCGCTAAAATAAATGACCATTGATCTGGTATCCATTAAAATATCTGTAAATCTCTTTCTTTGTGATTAATTGAGCAGTAGAGTAATAAAACGGATTAATAAACATTGTTTTATTTGACAATTATTTTCAATAAATTCTATAAAATATTTAAAACCTAGAAATTGATTTTGGCTTCAGTTTTTTAAGGAATCAAGGTACGAGTAACATTTGATCTACTTAGAATAATCATCTTTTATAATATTTTACTTCACGGGAATAAAAGATAAGTTTATTTTATTTATTTATTTTTATTCTTAATTTAGTTAAATTTGGTTTGGTTTTACTGATGTCCGTTTTGAAGCAACAGGAAAGATATTTTTGGATAGATTGTACAAATTTTAATCGATGGAAGAAATATAATCGCCGAGCTTGCATTTTTACTCTCATACTTCAATATTTAGGAGTAGATCGGATCTACAACTTAAAATATAAGATACACTAGGCCACATACGCGATGTATTTGAATTGAATTTGAAACTTGAAATTCATAGGAAACGTAGCTATATCTTTAAGAACTTTGCTTTTGAACTATAACTTATTTTTGTATCTTTATTTCTGTATCGATTTTAATTAATAATTAAATGCAATTTGGCAATTATAGTCAAAATCTACAAATGTAAGTAATAATTAAAATGTGATTTTAGGTTTGTGTTTAAGTTTGATATTTCCGAGCTTTGAGTTGGATCTTGTATTGTACCAGTGTGTATTTGCCGATTAAATATTTACAGATGGGCCTTAAAATTTTGTCTTGGACAACTCAATATTTATTTCAAAAGATATTGAACTATTCTTTGGAAAATTCTTTGCTCTCGGTTCTGTTTGTCTTTCTTTATTTCCTTTCTGGAAACAATTGCCTTAGGTATCAAAAGCTGAGTTCTTTTTTTTTCACGAAGAACATTTCCACAATAAGTTGTTTTTATTTCTGTGTGTGCTGTTTCTTTCTTCTATATTACGAAATGTGAAAGGCAGTAGATTCTAGATCAAATTAATACACGCTCGGTTCAAACTTCGATGAAAAGAACCATTTTCTTCTATTTACGTTTTTCTGAACTTGACTGAATGTCTTTCGCTGTTTGTTCCCATTTTTTTTAAATCTCAAAACTGGACTAGAGAAATTATGTCGAAGAAAAGAAATTGAAGAGAGATTCATCGTCTAATTTTTTCATCGCTGAATCAATATCGGGTATTTTTCTGTTCAATTAATCAGACAATTCAGCAAACTTTGAATATAATTTTAGAATGCTTATTGCAATAAAATAACAAAAAAACTATGAATTAATTTACTCATATACGAAAAATTAGATTAATATTAATAAATTTAAATTGTAATAATTATTAAATGTCAGAATTATTAGATCGGTAACTATCACATTTCTTGAAATATCTAAATAGTCTTAAATTATGAATGTTAATTTATTTTTGTCTTTGTTTTTCATTTTGATACTTTTTTATCGAAGCCATTCCACTACGTTGATTTAGTATTTTTGTTGAAGAGAATAAATGATTTGTAAAACTAAAAGAAGCTAAGAATTATTAATTTTTGTGAAACATTTTTTCAGGATGTATTTGCACTTCAATTGTATTTGTGGGGATGAATATGTGTTCGTATTCTCTTAGAATTTCTGCATAGGAATTATGGTTTTGAATGTCGTAAATCAGCGGGTAAATGCAAGAAAGTTTTCCAGAATTCGGTTTTGGGAGTTATATATATTTGATAATATTTTATTTAAAATTAGTTTTTGAGTTCGTGATGCTTAGACTTTCTGACATCTTTAGAAACAAAAGATAACCATAAACTTTTGTTAATAGATATCTGTAAATAAGAAAATTATTAGAACTATAATGGTACAGATTTAAAATATTAAATTATAATTGACATCTTTTCTCTGTGATGAAAAGATGCAAAGAATAATCTGTATTCAAAATTAAATAAAAATAATGTATAATGTTCTGGAAATTCTTTTAAGAATCTGCCTATTGCAGCTGGATTTCCGGGTGATTTCAACACATTTTTTCAGATCTTAGTACTTCAAACATAATGTTTCTTCACTCATTATATACAATATCTGGAAGATCGAGCTTACCTCGGAATTTTTTTGTAAAATCCTATTGTTTCCTTCGAGAAAATAATTAGATTCTTTAATGATATTTCTACGACAAGTAATTATTACCTATAATGGGATGGGAGCCGAGTGTATTTGTATTCGAATAATGTCACATAGCACCATCTCGCAAAATTTTGAGATACCAGTAAGTTACTCTCCTATGGCAACAATGCAAATACCGAAAACATTAACCAGATAGCATTTTATAATATTGTTAGCATAAGAGAGATGAAAGAAAGTAAATAGTTGGTTATAAAAAATACTGTTATTTTTGTGTAAAAATCTCATTTTTTCTGGAAAGACCCCTACATAGATAAACTTAAAAAGCAAATTCTTATCTAAATGTAAAACTGGACCCAAATCATTCACGAAATTAATTTAAATATACATGCAAGAATTGCTCGTTTCTAGCTTAGAGATTTTAGAGTAACATTTTTCATGTCCAATCACATGTTGTTTTGTAGACATAACAGTTCAATGTTAATTGGATGAGAATTGGGGAAAAGATGTGTTAAGAAAGATATGGGAAGGAAGTTAGAAACTCTTCGAACCATTTTGTAGAAATTGATCAAGTTCTAAACACGACAAAATAATGCGGGTATAAAAGTAAAATGGATTTATAACGAAGTGTTTCTTTTTTAAAATAGCAATTCATTTAGATAGGGCTCTTATCATTTATTATGTATATATAAGTGGATTATAAAATAAACAAATTAAATAACTGTTTAAAGGTTGAAAAGGTTAAAATGCATTGTTTCCATAACAATATAATTTTATAATTTTGTTTTATTTATAAAAATTCTGAATTTGTTCTTATGAAAATGATGATAACGATAAAATAAAGTATAAATTAAACCTCAATACAGTATTCTTAGAATCTTTTTTAATTGCTCCAAATTCTACCAAATTATTTCGCCTTTTTTGCTGTTAGTCGACGAATTTTGATGTATAAAGGAAATGAAATTGTGTTTCAAAAGTTTATTTACCGGTTTTTGACTTAATTTTTTTTATAAATTCAAATTCAATTTAAACTTAATGTTCTGAAACCATTGTCCTTAAAGGTGATTTGTGATTTAAAGTATTGATATTAAATCCCTTGCGATAATTTGCACTTAAATTTAGTCGTATAAGACCTAAAAGTCGATAAAAAAATAGGTATTGGAATTTGTTGAGGGAAAAGAGCATTCAACATTCTTTTCTCTTTAAAGAGCCCCTATAAGACTTATTTTAGCACTTAACGTCTAGAAGGAAAAAAAACCCTGCAAAATAAAATTTCCACAGTTTTTTCTAGCCTGAACAGCCATAGTTATTTCACTGTCTTTATTAGCTCATTAATTTCGTTATTTTGTTGATATAATCGAAAATAGTTAGAATATTTCAATTTATAATACAACATTCCTTTGTTATGATTATAGAATAATCAATAAAATTCGTTGACATGATTAAGCAAGTACTATGATCCCTTTTGTGTCAGGTGACACCATAATTATTCAAAGGCAAATTTTCGCAGACCATTATTTGTCGGTGGCATTAATGCAGTAGTACAACTGGTAAGCTAGTCATTATTTGTTGACGCCATCAGCGTGGTGTCACTAATACCTCATTGCCATACCACACATTTCTTACACGCGTGAAATGAGAAATACTTCAAATAAGTTTAATGTGTTATACTGTATTTTGAGGATACTTTTGCTGCGTATAATCGTAAAGAAATTTTTCTTAAAATGGAATTATTTTATATCGAGCCGGCTTTCTGGCACAGAGGTAGCGCGTCTGCCTCGTGTTCTGGGAGTCCCGGGTTCGAGTCCCGGTTAGGGCATAGTTGTTCTGTGTACTATCTGTGAGATGTGTGAATGTGCCCCTCTGTATGAAAGCGAGTGTGTATGTGTTTCATCTTCATATGAGCTAGAAGTCAGACTTCTGCCTTCGGACGCTCATGGGTCCATACCCTCAAAAGCTACTGAACGCCTTTTTCCGTTGTAAAGCGGGCACGACATCCTCTTCATCATTTTATATCGAAGATAAATTAATTTTAATGTTTTTCTTCAATAATCGCGATAATTTGCATTTATTTTTTTTACATTTATATTACATTGTAGAACATGTACATGTTTACATGTATAAATGCATGATTATGAATATGCTCTTATACTTTTAGGTGCCTCATTTTATTATTTCATAAAATTCATCATATATTGAGGTTTATCTTATTATAATGAATTGTATTCTTTTCATACGTACAAATTTAATAAACAATTTGGTAAAATGCTCCATCAATAGAGAAGAAAATCTTCATGAATGGATGCAAACACGAAACTATTGATAAGATGGTATAACCCTTTGCGGTCGTATGTCTGCTCTCAGCCACCATTCAAGAAGGTGCATCATTTTGACATTTTATTTATTGCTTTTTTAAAATTTTAATTCTTAAAAACATCTACAGAATGTAAAAATGATGCAGATTTTTTTCTGGGTAAACTCAACTTAAAGCAGTTTGAATGTGTTTATTTTTTGGTTTAATAAACAGGTCCATGTATTAGGTGAATAATTATGCATCGAATTACTTTTCTGACCGCAAAGGGTTAATAGATGCCCTGTTATTTAAATTAAACATTTACTACTATTGACTAACTTTAAATTTCAATGTAATAAGAAACCTACTAATAGAATATTCAGAAATGTTTTAATTTCTGAATGTCATTTAAATAATTGAATAATAGTTATATTGTGCATGAATTAAATTTTTGTGTAACAGCCAACATTTACTACTATTGACTAACTTTAAATTTCAATGTAATAAGAATTCTACTAATAGAATATTCAGAATTGTTTTAATTTCTGAATTCCATTTAAATAATTGAATAATAGTTATATTGTGCATGAATTAAATTTTTGTGTAACAGCCCATCTCTGATAATTATTTATATCATATGCCATTACGACGTTTGTGTGAGTTTATAAAATCTACAATAAAAGCTACAAATTCTGCCCAAAAGATTGTCACTTATTCCATTTTCTGGAGAAAGTTTCGATTTCCCCCTCAGTTTTCGGTCCAGCCGTCATTTACAAGCTGCCTTCGTTAAGCGCTCGCTTTCTACATCGGCGGATGTAAACGACTTCCTACAGTGGCATTCTGCCATTTGTGACACGGAGATGGCGGACGTGGTAACAGGCTTGAACAAGACGAGAAAGTGTCCGATGTCGCTCCAAACTTCATTTCCCCGGTCTGAGCGAAAGATGTTGGGGTGATGAAGTTTTGAATTATTAAAGCACTTTCGCGGTGATAATTTATTCATTGGATAAAGACAGGGCTGTACTTAGGGGGAGGGGATAGTCATTATTCTCGAAAGAGTCAGGAAAAGAATGTGGGATAGTGTGCGTGATAAATGCTGTAACCGCGCTTTGCTTTAAAGTACAGTTTTACACTTTATATTCGAACTACTACATTGAAGATAAGTATATTTAAAGTAAACGTAAGCTTTATAGAACTGGATTTTTTAATATAATATACATGGTTTCCGTATCTCATATCTTTCGAATAAAAAATATTACTCAAAAACCGATTACCTATACGTAAATTAAAGATGTTGTGGTGATGAAGTTTAGAATTAATAAAGCACTTTCGCTGTGATAATTTATTCATTGGATAAAGACAGGGCTGTACTTAGGGGGGGGGATAGTCCTTATTCTCGAAAGAGCCAGGAAAAGAATGTGGGATAGTGTGCGTGATAAATGCTGTAACCGCGTTTTGCTTTTAAGTGAAGTTTTACACTTTATACTCGAGCTACTTCATTGAAGATTAGTATATTTAAAGTAAACGTTAGCTTGTTAGAACTGGATTTTTTAATATGATATACAGGGTGTTCATTAATTAATGTCGTGGTTTCCGTACCTCATAACTTTCGAATAAAAAATATTACTCAAACACCGATTACCTATTCGTAAATTGCAACTCAAAGATTTTTATGATGATATGGTTGTTGTTGTTGTGAAGCCATTGTTATGAAACCATTTTCTTAACATAGCAAAAAAAAATCCGTTTATAAATTCAACTGAACGGAGTTTACTAAATTTTAAGTTTTAGGTAACCAACAAAAATGAAGCATTAATTGTGTACTTAGCAATAGAAAGTATATTTTGATATATGAAACCATTTCCTTAACATAGCAATAAAAACAAAATACGTTGATAAATTCAACTATTTGAAGAAAAAAAATTTCAATTCTTATTTAATACTTTTATAAAAGTGTTTTATAAGTGCTGAAAATTTTTTTTTAATTGTAAACTTTCAGTCTGTTGCTTCCTTTTCCCTTTAATTAGAAATGCTAATAATAATATATTAAATAAATTATCCCCATTCTTTACATCTTAAATTTTGCAAACATGACTACATTATAAAAATTAATTCTTAAAATGACCGACAATGAAAGATCCCTTCAAAATAATAGATATTTTTCAAACTGAATCAATTGACGTTATAATTATTGTTTTGTAACTAATTTCACTAAGCACCGTGGACAAGCTTCCGCTGATACGATCAACAGATTTTAAGCCTAAGAAATGCGACTCTTTATTTTACAAGTAGCGCCATCTAGGGCCAAGAGTACGACTTAGCTACAATAATGATATTAAATTGTAAAGCTTGCACAATATGCACTTTGTTGGCCTTCAGCTGAAGGCGGTGATTAAATATTCGTCAATTCCAACCAAAGAATGTTATTAATGATATCAAAAAGATTAAGGAATTTGCACATAGCCGTCCTTCAATATCGTCGTATGCGGCATATGTAATTGCACAGCTGATTGGCTCGTTGATTTTTGTGGACTGCGAGTAAACGTTTCTTGCATGTGATCATCCGTTTCCTGCGAAGTACTTGGTCTTCCCGATTCCTTTCGGAGTAGAACGCCACCAGTTTCCTGAAATCTTGTTATCCAGCGTCTGATAGAATTATCCGAAGGAGGATCTTTCATTTTACATGGTCCTGAAGCGACGTTAAGTAGTTATGACTGATTTACTTTCTTAAAACCACAATACACACATTGCTTTTTCTTTATGACGGTTGCCATTTTTTTATGACGTCATAATTACCCAGACTGCAAATGCGCTTAGATTGCATTGCTTCCACGTAAAATTCTTTGAGTTATCATTTACGAATACGTAATCGGTTTTTGCGTAATATTTTTTATTAGAAAGTTACGAGGTACGGAAAACAAGAGAATAATTAATGAACACCTTATAGTTTAATGACATAATATATTATCGGTAAATTGCACCTTATATGATTACGAATCGCTGTAAGTGCTTTAAAGACCGTTGTTGAAACCAGAAGTGCCAAATTTGATAAATATATACAAAGTAGTTTGAAATATATTTATAGCAAAGTAGTTGTGGATTAAAAAAGTTTTAATATTTTAATTAATTAGAGATAAATCAAAATTTTTAGAATTTTTTTCTTTTTTTTTCAATAATTTTGTTACTAAAAATTACGCAAAATTGTTAACTCATCCCTTTCAACTTCGAAAATAGGCTTTTCAGTAATATCAGCTTTATTTTAGTATAATGTTTCTTTCTGTAATTTTCAAGAATTTCCCAATCAAATTGTACGTTTTATTGTTTTATTTACTGAAGTTACACTCACGTATATCGAATACAAATCAATCACTTTTTATGTGAACGTAACCGCCGTTATAATACTCAGCTCAAGTTTTAAATATATTATCAATATATACGAATAATAAACCATTTTTATGCTGTAATGTCGAGACTTACAGATAACCATTTTTCATATTTTGACATCAATAAATGGAAAGTTATTTGAAAATTAAGACAAAGCAGTGTATTACCATTTGACACAAATGTTTCATATTAAAGAACCTTATATGGTTATTTTTTATGATACGAATGGCAGTTAATCTACTGAAAATCTAATTATAAATTGCATAATAGATTTAAGATATATGACTACATATGGGCTGAAGTTTCTTCCGAAATGCTGTAAAATACTTGCATCCATAAAAAAGTTTATAAATGGATAGAGAATACACCTTTTGAAACAATAATACTCACATTCAAAAGTAAAAATTATTGAAAACTGGAGATATATATATATATATAAACTGGATAAATATAGTATGTTAAAATTTTAAAATACTTTTGACATTTGTATATTTTTATTTCAAAGGTATTTTTTCAACCCATTTTATGCAAAATGTTATTTTAATGTGTAGTTTTGAGAAATTTATCTCCTTTGCTGGTTGAAAATAAAAAGTAATTTTATAATTTGAACATGATTCGTTATATTTCGGTGATAATGATATCGAAATCTCCTTTACTAATTCATTAATTGGCATCTGAACAAAGTCTGTGCTTGAATTTAAATAATTATGATAATTTCTAATGAAAAAAATTATCAGTCTTAGTCGTGGAAGATTTGGTTATAACAAGTTTTCATCAGCCATGTTTAACTCGGATATCTTAATAATTATAACGCTCTTATTATAATATCTGTTGCCTTTAGCAACGGACTTGTTCGATTTGGAATATGTTAGTTGTAAAATATAAGTTTGGATGCATGTATTTAAAAAAATTCATCTTGTTATTTGATAAGACTTGGATACCAATTTCATGAAATCAATCAACAAGAAATTAATGTACATGCAAATTAAAAAGTATGTATACTCCGAATTAAAAGGAAATGGGGAAATTTTACTTCGTGGGTTAGTGTTTACAAAGAGCATTTTCCTACATTAATTTTAAAACTGTCAAAAATAAACACTCGATTAAATGGTTGAATAGGGTAATAAGTTATGTTTTGAATTTCATCATTACGTATCCCTTTAAAATTTAAAATGCTTGTAAAATTAGGGAAAGAATAGTCATAAATTAAATGATATCCTCAAAAATTAGATTATTTGAGTCTTAAAATAGGAGGGAACTTAATTTTGTGAAATAAATGATAAAATCTCAGTTAATGAGCACCTCACATAATGAATGATTTTCATAAGGGGCAAAATAAAATGTATGAAAGTGACTTGCTTTTAGCGAGCATTGTTTCGCAGAACGACTGGCGAGAAGGCACTAACTTATATGGGTTTGTGTTGTACGCTTGTTCAAAGAGAGCCCTTAAATATACATTTAAGAAGCTTTTGCCGGGCAGTGTTATTGAACTTGATTCTGATGAGTTTGAGCAAGGTTCTGAAATCTAAATCTACGAGATTTTTCTCGGGACAAGATTATGGGACTAGATGTGAATAGTAGTGACATTAATGAGATAGGGGATAGAAAATAGCTAGAACTGCGGAATAGCTTATAGAGCTGGATTATGTACTACAGCAAAAAGTTTCGGAAGAAAGGAAGGTGATGAGAAGACAAAATAGTTGTGGGAATAGTGCTACAATTTTCCAGTGAAATAGGAAATGTACTGAAAGCTTGGGAAATAATTACCTAGTAGATTGAGAATCATCATTCTGATATGGTATATGTGTTCTAAAAATTTGTTTAATGATAATGTTGTCTTGTTTTCTCCAGAATTTAAAGCTTAGTTAAAAATTTCTTGAGACAATTTTCTTTTAGAAATTTGCATTATTATAAAATTGTTTAAATACTTTTTCGGAATGGGGAAAGCATTGCTTTTTTTATATTGATTCTTATTGAAAAAAACATTCATCGCTTAATAGGTGTTTCTTATTACAAGTAAGATTCGAGAACGAATTAATTGCGTTAAGCGAGTACCATTGTGTTTCGATGGATGTAATTAAAGGACACCAAAAAATTCCTTCATTTTTTATTAATATATTTTAATTAATTTTTTATGTTGTAGAGTTGATTAAGCTATCTCTTTTTTTAAAAATCACGTATGACAAATTTTGTTAAGATTGAGCATCAATATTATAAATTTAAATGAAAAAAATTTATATAAAAATTAAATTTAATATATTTAGATACGAAAAGACATTTCCCGATTTAAGATATAGTAAATTTTATTTGTTTGGAAATAGTAAAGAAGTATTGAATAATATTTTTGAAAGTATATGTATTTTTAACAGCTAAGACAAAGATAGCTTATATTTCAGTTGCAAAAATTCTTTTGCAACTGAAATTGCTACTGAAATGCTGATGGAAATTGTTGATAAAAATGCTCAGCAGAAGGACTTAGCTACTCGCTTAACTTTTTGACAAGATGTTATAAATAAAATATTTCTAAAAAAAAGCATCAGCGTATGATCCACAGCAAAATGTTTCTGTTATTCCTTTAAAACCATTCAGAAGAAACTCTTTAAAAACTATTCGTTTGAATACGAACAGGAAATCATTAAGTCTGTTACTATTGTATTCTCTATAAGTTTAAATAAAGCTATTAATATCTTTCATTTCAGTAGGTAGATACTTATTGTAAAAAACGTAAATATCTTCTTTCTTTAATTAGCTCACCAATTTACCTGACGTAGTATGAAAATATTAGTAACATAACATATGAGGAACAATGATTTTTTAGAAATTTTAAGTTGGAAATTCTATTTATATTTAAGTACGTGAATTATGTAGAAAAATAATGAGTACTCAAATTGTTTTAATGTATTTTAAATTTGATTCATAAAATACTAAGACATAATATATCCTTGATGTAATAAAGCTCGAATCAATATACTTCAGATATAAATTGGCTCGTTGAAGTGCAGTTGGGAGAAAACAATTGAAACATCTGGTTGTTCTTTTTGCTAAGTAAATTTTCGAGGACCAATGCACCAACGTTACTCTCAAGAAGAATGACAACCCAATTACCAGACCCCGGAGATGTCTTCCTCCTGACAGAACGAACAACATTCTGCTAGGATTTAGGGGAGCGGAGTAATTTTTATTTTCTCGTAAGCTAGGATGAGAAAGTATTTATAAAATATTCGACTTTGCTTCGTTTTACTTTGCATAGGTATAGGTTATTGATGAAGGAGAATACAGTATTTTGCATATTTAGTTGTGAAAATTTTCTTTTTCATGGTAATTTAAAATATGTATAGTTAAATGTTTTATAAAAAGGCATTCATGGTTTCTGAGTCACGTTTGCTTAGCAGGTTTCAGTCAATAAAATAAATGCATTTGTAGAATATTAGACAAGTATTATTCACCCACCCCATCTTGAATTGAGACCTAGATAAAACTTGGAATCAGCATCAACAACAAGCAAAAACAACGTGAACTTTTATAATATGTTTTGCATATAAAATACCTCGCATTTGTATTATACAGAAATCTCAAAAAAAGTATTTTATTTTAATTATTGTTTTAAGTTCAATTTATGATTGTCACAAACACTAATTCGTTCCAGTTATTCAGTTAAATCGAATTTTGCAGATAATTGGAAAATACCAACCTAAAATTAAGGAATCCATTTCATTTTGGAAACTTTATCTCTTTTTCCACAAAATCATTATCGATAAATATTCGGAGACTCGGTATAAATGATCGAAATGTATTCCAAGAATATCTTCTCATGCGTCCATCTGGTTCTTAAGACGACATAATATCTGGGTCAATAGGCATCTTTTCAGAATTTTCAACAGCAAAACTTTAAGGCAAACAAAACTTTATTACTAAATGAAGACTCTATTTAAAGATTGCAATTCCTCCGGTGGATTAGATTTAAAAGATTTGCCATCTGTGGCGAGAAGTTCTCAAAACGTGACATTATATTTTAAATCCTACTAGCTTTTACCAGCAACTTCGAAAATTTTGATGTGTTTAGTTCAGAACTGACGGTCTGATCACAATGCTGAATGTTATCAAACCGTATGCATGGTTGGATTTTCTACGCTAGTTTGGGTAACGCAATACAAATTAGAAATTTTTAATTTCCTTTATTCAGTTTTATTTTACTTCGAAAGTTCATCAAAATGAATTCGAAAAATCGATTAATTAACAGAGTTTGATTTTAAATGCAACAAACAATAAGAAAATAATCAGGATCGTTTGGAATAATTGTTCTGAAACAAGTTAAACCTAACCTCGTTCGTGGAGGGAGGAACTGTAGTCTTAATCATTTTTCTGTGGGGAAATGAAGAGGTATGAGGGAAAGTTATTGATTAATAAAAAAATTAATAACTCAATTAACCGTAATAAATAATAGCCTATGTTCTATTCTAGACTATAATTCTTCTTTGTGCTAAATTTCGTTCAGCCGTTCTGGTGTGATTGACTAACATCATCCATCCATCCATCCAAACTTTCACATTTATAATAGTAGTATGAATATAGAAAAATATTGAAACATGTCAAGAATTTCTAACAGCATATTTCACAGCACTGCCTTTCGGAAATTTTTCTTAAAAGCAAATCGGGAAAATCATTAGAAGGGAGATGGAAATATAGAGAAAATTAGGCAATATTTCCTATTCGAAGGCTGAAATGAGCCTTTATATTATCGAAATTGCATTAAAATGTGACAAAAGTACTGATTTTTAAATATTTTATTAGAACCCATTTCGAAATATTTGTCTTGATATCTTTGGCATATGACCAGAATTAATCGATGCTCATTCACAGCATGTTTAGATTGCAATTGCATAAAGTGCAAACGGAACTTACCAACTTAAAAGCCCATTTTGTTGCAATGAAGGCCGTTTTTATCAGTTAAGTAGCTTGCTATTTCTGAAATAAACCATTAAAGTAAACCATCTAGCTCATGAAGATAAATATGATTCTTGTCATATTTTGGTACATGAATATTTTATTTTTATGTAACATTGTGACATAAGGAGAAATTACATATATTCTCCAATGTATCAATTCTCACGTACTTAATAAAAATATAAATCGTTGAACACAAACAGCTAATAATTATTGATTATTTCATAAAATGCGGAAATGATAGGCATTTAAAAGCCTAGAAACTATTACTCTGAATGCCCGATGAACATCCATCTGGCCAGTGCTTATACTCAGAATCCATCTGAAGTTTTGTTGTGAGGTACAGTTATAGTTATGCGAAGTTTCGAAGAATCTCAAAATTCCTCCGCATTCTCAAAAGACGTAATCAATCTTTTTTTTTCATTTCTCTCGGTGATCTAACTTTCCCCAAAAATGTCACATAAGCCAACCATATTTGGTCATTTGGCACCTAATGCTCTCTATGGTTGTCATCTGGGAAAAACATCTGGGAAAGCAATTAACATATTTTTATCACATTAAGGCAAATGCGGATTGACCTAGGCCCAAACTCGCAATCTGAGGGTTTGTTGCAGAGTAACATGACCATTAGACCAAAAGTGACACTTCGGTCCAAGGAATGCTATCTGGCTTATGAAGCTTTCACCACGTACTCTACCACCAGTAAGTCGATGGTTAGACGAACGATACAATTGCTCCAAGCGTATGGCGAGCGCTTTGATTTGTTTTGATTGTTCTATTTAATGTGTCTGAGGACTTTTGCTGCCGGTAGAGGGCGCCACAACAGCTGTACTAAACTGCGTTTGAAGATTGCTGCTTCAAGGACACGGATCACATCCTGGTCACCATTAAGCAAATGCCAATTGACCTGGGATCGAACTCGCAATCTGAGGGTTTGTAGTCGAGTAACCGTTAGACCAAAAGTGAAACTTCAGTCCGAGAGATGTTATCCTTCTTATAAATTTTCCACCACAACATACAGAGGGACTTCTGAACGATTACATTACATGTATGTTTCTTGTCAATATTTGATGCTTGATTTTTATCGTGTTATCTTCCCATTACGAAAAGAAAAACCCATTACTTAACCAATTTCATTTTATGAAATTAATCTATAAATTAGTTTCAGGCTTTTCATTACAAGTAAAATAAGTGATAAATATGTCTTATGGAGTATTTAAAGTGTATTTAATAAAAGAATGTTTAACATGATTCATAACCTCCACGAAGATCTATCCAAATTAGCTCTCAGAAGTAATAAATTACCTATCTAGACTAGACGTAAGTTAGAAGAGATATCCTTAGAAAAGATACTTGGCAGATTAATTAAAGTTTATTCAAACTTATTTTCAAGCTCTCTTCCGTTAATGGATGACATTCAACTTTCATTTTAAGTTTATAAACTGCAGCAGCACTGTTAATCTTCATTTAAATTAGTACACTTTCGGCAATATATTATCTGACATTGTATCAAAGAGCTTCCCTTGGAATCCTTTATGATAAATGAATTTTCCAAATAGTCATTAATACTTTTTAGTCATATAATTTATAAAACTTTTAAAGTTGTGGTAATTATGATTAAGTAAACATGGGATAATAAGCTGTCATTAAATAGATTCAGATTTCATAATTATTAAAGGCAGCATGTTACCGTTGTCGAATCTTTAAAAATCTTTAAATGTAAGGAAAGATGTAATTAATTTTCTGTGTTATATTATGAAAAAATAAATTCTTCCATATCGTCTTAGCAAGTAATAGCGCCTTTATGAATTTTACGAATTTATTTAAAGAATGTTAAAACAATCTTTTCACATTTTAAATGGATGCGTGATCTAGATATGAAAGCGTCTGCCATATTTATTACTGATCCAAAAAAACTTTATCTCGCATTGATTGTTTTAAAAAATGTCACATTTCCTATTTATTTCGTTTCATATAATCGCGTGCTCAAGATGACATTTTTCTAGGTTTTATTTGCTATAGTCATTAACTTATTTTTTTACTTAAATCAGAACTTTTGTAAATGCGATGACAATGCGTTACTGAAAGCTGATTTTTTGAGATTCTAGTGCAGATAATAAAATTTCAATTTTTTGTCTAAGAATTTTTTTTAATTTAAGTTTTCGCCTACGGTTTTTTGTTGACTCCACAAACCACAATTACCAAAATAACATGTTCTGACATGATAAAATACTTGAAAAAAATAGCACTTTATTTTCTACCGTCAAATACGCCACCGATAAATTCTTCGCTACACTCAATTAATTTAAGTTTATTATTAAATAAAATGTTACCCCCTCCCTGAAAAGCACCATTTTCTGCGCTGAACTTTTAAAGAGCATTAAGTTATTTTACTCTTTCCTTATCCCCGAAAACATGTTTACATGTCTGGAGCAACTGCAAGTTGCTTTTCCTCTGGAAACAAATGAGAGAAATGGAGACCTCTCTACGCGTATCCGTTAAAATGATTGCAAGTCTGATTAGCTTTCCGCCTCTTCAGTCTCTTTGTTCCGAGGGAAGGAGACTTGCATCGACCACCCTGAGCCAAGTGGAATACATTGTACTTGATTGCCCGGCTATTTGCTGAAATAATCCGCTGGAACCGCAGGATTATTTTTATTCATCTGGTTGCCTGTTAGGAATTCGTTTGCTACCGAATTTTATTTTATCGGCGCATTATTTATAAATGGTTTTAATTTTCGAAGATTCTTGGCTTTAAATGACTTTAGAATTTCTTTTTACAAATTATTTTAAGGGTTTTTTTTTATTTGAAGTTTTCTTTCTGCCGGAGAATTCGTTACAATGATAGCAAGTATAATTCATTTTCTGTCTCTCCGATTTCGTTTCACTGTAGATGGGATGTTAGATCCAACTGTATTGAGCCAAATAGGCTATATTGTGCCTGATTGTCCGGTTATTTACTTAATTTATCTAGGAAATCGTTAAAGTACATATATTTATTTGTTTTTACAGATTAGTTTATTATATTGTTTTATTTTATTGATTCACTACTTAATAAAAATGTTAATTTCGTAAAGATATCAATCATAGAGTTTATATATATATATATATAAACTCTATGATTGA
>JAOUZG010044990.1:946941-967792 GCA_026289955.1 Argiope argentata | reverse complement strand
TTATATATATATATATATATATATATATATATATATATATAATGTATGTGTATTGAAGTTCAAACTTTCTGAATTTTTTAAAATTAACTATCAAAAGAAAAATTTAACCTCAATTAATTTACAAATTTCTGATTTTTCAAAACTCAATTCAAAGAAAAGCCGATATTAGAATTTTATAAAAGATTTACCAGAGGAATTTTTGGGATTAAAGCAAAATACAGCTGCTTTTGCAAGTTTCTTTGGGAACACTTACATTTGTAATCAAACTTTCTCACTAAGGCATTTAAACAAATCAAAAATAAGAAATAGAATAGCAGATGAGAACCTTTCTGTTGTTCTACGTATTGCCACAACCAATTTTATTCTCAATATCAATAAATTCAGTCCTAGCCATCACATTAATTTTTACTAATTTTGATTATTAATTTTTTTCTCAAAATTTAAATTGTGTGCTCTGTATAATTACCAAAAATTTTTCCTCTGTTACTCTATTTCAAGTTTGTCCCCTTTTCAGCAGGAATCTTTTTTTAAGTAAAATATTTTAATTATACTTATAACTTTTGTGTTTTATTCATTTATTTCATAATATATTCATGAGTACAATAAGTAAAGTAATAATTCTAATTCATGCATATTGCCACAAAAAATAGCTTTTTCCCATTTATAATATGTTTTAACATTCACGTACTACTTTGACCCTCGTCATGGTCCCTTTTTTTATTTTGTCCCTTCATCCTGAAAAGGTTGTGCATCCCTGCTATAGATATTAAATATTAGATACTTTTCCGTTAACCGGACATCAGCGAAAAAAAAAGCTCCAAAGAAATGTCTTGAAATTCTACAAAATGTGTCGATTTTTCGCTTGAAAATCATTGTAAAAATTTTGGTGGAATTCGACAATATTTGGCGATTTTTCGCTGACGCCCGGCAAACGAAAAAGTACCAAAATTATTTGGCAAACTAATTGTTAACAATTACGGTAAGCAGATTTAAGAGGGGCGAATTTCTTTTTTTAAAACAAGAAATAAGAATGAAACAGTTTTGAATTTAATCTAAACTTTTTCACTCTTGCATTTAAATCGTGTTTTCTTTTCTTGACGGAATTATTTTTTTTTAATTTCTGTTTGAAATATTTTGTTACAGCGCCAAAGGATTCCTGAAAATTTTAGAGAGATTTCGTTAACATACAACTCAGAAATTTACAATAAATTTACTTCTGTTATTTTAACAACTAATTTTCTGCTGCATTAAATTAAGATCCTTTCTAAGCTATAGCATAGATCTTTATTTAAAAGAATCACTGCTTTTGTTTGAGTACAATATGTTTAATAATTTTGCTCTGATTCAGAACCAAAATTCTGTCATTGATGGCTACGATTGTCTATTATAAAAAATGTATTATAAAAAAATAATGATTTTTGTTTAGTAAATTTTATTCATCTTTTTAAAATCAAATCTAGCTATAGAATCTAAACAACCTTTTCTAATATTAAATAAAGTTTACAATCTTTTATAAGATAAAAGATCAAAAAACAATCTTTTATCTTATAAAAGATTGTTTTTTGATCTAAGAAATCTTGAAGTCTAAAATAGTTTATTCAAACTTAATTAACAATCACATTGAAATGAAACTCTTCAAATTCCCAGTAGATATTAATTAATACTCTAAAAACAATGTCTAATTTAATAAATTATCTAGAAAAATCGCATTTTTTTTAGAATTCACGAATTTTAGTATCGCTAGTTTTATTATAAAAAAACAATGATTTTTGTTTAGTAAATTCTATTCATCTTTTCACAATCAAATCTAGCTGTAGAATCTAAACAATCTTTTTAATATTAAATAAAATTTACTTTTACTGTATAAAACTTAATCTTATAAAATATCGTTTTTTGATCTAAGAAATCTTGAAGTCGAAGATAAAGTTTAATGAAACTTAAGGAACAATCACATTGAAATGAAACTCTTCGAATTCCCAGTAGATATTAATTACTACACTAAAAAAACAATGTTTCATTCAATAAATTATCTAGAACAATCACGTTTTTTTAGGGTTGTTTTCTTTTCAGGGTTTGTGAATTTTTTTATTCATTCCCTGTATTAATGTAACTAGATTTCCTGAACTTCAAGTCAGAATATAATGAAATAGAGAACACATGTCAAAGGGTTGGAAAGTTTCGAACAATATCTAAAAATAATTTTAAAAAAAACGAGAAAAGAAAAGAAAGAAAAAAAGTTGGAAAAGTTCGAAAAACGTAAAAGGCTTGCTAACTCTATTATTATTTTCCTTCGGGCTGTTTCCACTACATCAGGGCGAGTTTTTACCGAAACTAAAGTTTGAAAGGAATGTTCTTCAAAATTTGACTTTAAAAAATTAAATTTTTATTATCTTTTTAATATAAAATATTTGTTATTAAATATAAAGCTGGGTTATCCTTGAATTATTTTATTTTTTTATTTTTCAAGAAATGGAAAAAGTGTAAAAAAAACAAGAAATTCTACATAATTTCCTAATTTAAATTTTACAAAATGCCGCTTACTACTCTAATTGTCACAATATATTCTTCTGCAATTTTGATTGCAGAAGAATTTATATTCAAAAGTTACGAAGAATTATATTTTGTTAGAATCAATAAATCTGCCACTAAAAATTAGAAAGCAACTAAAATTAGAATTATGTAATTGCTATTCCCAGATATTATTAAATATATTCAGTAATTAATTATTTAATCATATTCATTAATTTCAATCGACACTTACATTTTAATTTTAAAAATTCGTTTTTATGCAATAACAAATGACCATGTTACGAAGGTACGCCTTTCTTCATTTTAGGGTCAATCAATATCCAGTTTCTTTTCCGTTATGTCCATTGATTGGAGAATATATTTAGAAGTGACCATTGAAGTACTATAAAATAATCCAATACATTTATATTAATTTCATAACCAAATGGTCTTGATTTAAAAGATAATCACCTTTTTTTTGTTTAAAATCTTTGTGTGCCGAGTATGTTTTATTAACTATGTAAAACAAGTCCAAAGCACGACATGAAAATACTGATATTGTAACTTTTTAGCGACGAATGTATTGGCTCAAGCATTGTAAAATGTAACTCCTTACTTCATTTCAAATATTTTGTTTTAAATTGGAAATATATCCTTATCCGTCATGGTAACAGATTCGACATTTAAAATGGATAACCCATAACCGATTAATACAAAACGGAAATTTTTTTGAGTATTTGTGACCTGTTACACAAATATCTGCTTTCACTAAAGTATGAAATGAAACATCACTCCATAAATTAATCCTAGCAACTATTAAAATCTTTTATTGAAGTAATTTATTAATAAAAGTGGGAATACTGTGGATATAGAAAAAAGTGAATGAGTGTATATTTCCAATATAAAGGAAAGATGAATACTTTTTATGATTGTTTTAATTACTTTGAAAAATGTACTGAATTTTTGCAAGATCAATAGACATTTTTATCCCCCTGCAACCTTTTTAATAAAATAAAATAAATATATGAAAAGATTAATGCTTGTCTGTGTACCCTTTATTTAAATTTTTATGGCCTTCAAAACCCAAAGGAAGTCCTTATCAACTTTAATTAATTAAGCATTTTCTTTCTTTAAATCACTTAAAATATCTCACAAGAATGTTTTTTACTCTTTTAAAGATTAAAGGAAGAGATTAAAAATTGCCTTTTTAATCAGATTAATTTCGTTTCCATTGCTTTTTTTTCTAATTTTGATATGTTCTAAAACAATTTATTTCAATGATTTTTAACGATTTAATGGAATTAAAATCAATTTCATTATTACCTCAAATCTCTCAATTGTATATTTTTATCAATTATAAAATTAATTTAAAAATTTCTTGCATATGACATTGACTCTGACATAGGATTTCCACTTTATTTCATAAATGTACTTCTTGATTTTCATTCACTGTAGTTTAATGTGTACAAATTCCATTGAATTCCTTCTCTCAATGTATCAAATATAAGAAGAAATCTTTTTAACAAATGTAATCCACATTAGTAATTTAATATGTAGAATAATTAATATTTGAAACAAACAAATTCATTATTTGGCTATTTAAATATAAATATAAAGATTAAAATGAAATCTGTTCTGCATATTTCAATGTATCGTGTCAGAACATCGTTTCTTGAACGGCCAAGCACCATGTGCTCGTGCAAGTTAAATAATATTTTTTTATTCATTTTAATTGTTTCATTGCATGAGTCACTTTGGTATTGCCAACGATCCAAAAAAACTTTGTCTCGCATTGATTGTTTAAAAAAATATCGCATTTCCTATTTATTTTATTTAATATAATCAATGTGCTCAAACTGACATTTTTCTGTTTTATTTGCTGTAGTCACTAAATTATTTATTTTAAATCAGAGCTTTTGTAAATGCAATGGCAACACTTTATTAAAAGAGGTGTTTTTCGAGATTCTCGGGCAAATATTAACATTTTTATTTTGCACCTACGGATTTTTGTTGACGCCAAAAAAACCTCAATAAAAACAACGCCATGTTCTGACATGATAATAATTAGTGTAAGTTTTAACATTGAAATCGAAGGTCATACGCTCACTGCTGTTAAATAACCTTAATGAAAGCCTCATTTCGGAAAAGAAAAAGGACCGAAACTAACGCATCGTGGTAAACTTCCAAACTGTTGTTGACACCCTAATCCTTTAACAAAATTCATTTTCGAAAATACAAGATTGCGATGCGTTGCTAATTCGTCGATGCCAGTTTATTCTACAAAAATAGAGCCTAACGGGCTTTGGGGGATGTGAAATATCTGGAAAAACACTTTATTAGGATTTATGTCTGTATTCCCGAGCACGTGGCGGCTTCTGACGCCTATCGGATATTGTGGTATTTCGGGTTGATTTAATGCCGTAGAAAGACGGATTAAGATTTAATGCCAAGAAGGGATTTTGCCATAAAAATACGTCTTCTGTTCCAGGAATTCGATATTTTGCCAACGGATAAAAAATACGACTTCTTGGAGCACGCGAGAAAGGATTTTTTTTTCTCTCAGAGCGGATAAAATAAGAAAATGTTCCTTCTTTTGTATCGTTTTTCTTTGAATTTGCTGCATATTTTTCTTTTCATTCTCTAAAATGTTGTATTTGTTCCTGGATTGTTTCGTCGTAAGAGTTTCATAAAAGAAAAAGGGAAATGAATCTCTTGTTTTGAGCATGCATATTAATGAATGATTTATTTTTTATCATCTCGTACTAATTTTCACTAATCCGAGAAACGTGAGATTAGAAGATTTCTGGATAATAGAGATTTATTTAAAAGGTTACATTTTAATAAAAAATTTATTTGTTGCATAAAATATAACAAAATATAAAAAAAGTTCTAAAAAATTATATTTCTGGTAATTATAAAGATAAAGATAAATGTGTGTGTTGACATTTTACAGTACAGATCGTCTGACAACAGCTATTAGATTTTAGATGATGGGAATATGCCCCTTGGAACCAATATTTTCAAACATTTTAGTTGAATTTTTATTTAATTAAAGTTAAAAGATGTTTTGACATTTCGATATCCTGTAAATAAATTTCCAGAAATATAGCAGCATAAAAAAATCCATCATCAGAAAATTCAAAACATTTTCTAATCAAGGATGCCAGTTATTTTTTTTGATGAATATTTTTTCTACATTTAATTAAATTTTCAGAAAAAATATGTTTAGTTTATTTCAAATAATATAATTAGCTTCTGAATAGAAATTCAAATATTTTTATTAACATGTCAGAACATGATGTTGTTCTTGGATGAGGTTTTTGGCGCCAACAAAAATCTGTAGTCGTTAAATAAAAAAAAATCCATAGACGAAAAATAAAAATTTTATTATCTGCCTGAGTATCTAAAAAAATCAGTTTTTAATAACGTGTTGCAATTACTCTTACAAAAGCTCGGATTAAAAAAAGGAGTTAATGACTACAGCAAATAAAACCTAGAAAATTTTTATTTCGGGCACATGATTACATGAAAGGAAGTAAATAGGAAATGAGATATTTTTTTAAAACAATAAATGCGAGACAAAGTTTTTGGATCGTTTGCAATACCAAAATTACTAATTCAATGAAACAATTAAAATGAATAAAAGCATAATTTAACTTGCACGAGCAAGCGGTGCTTGGGCATCATACATTGAAATATGCATAGAAGATTTTTTTTTAATTTAGATTCTTTTGATAATTTACTTTTGTTGCTTTCATACTACCAAAATTTTCGTTTTTTATTCATATTTAAATTAAAAAGTATCTTAATGAAAAAAAGCAGAAATTTTCATTCTAATGCAAGATAACTTTCAACAAATTCTTAGAAATTTTGAAACGAACACATTAAAAGCCTCATTATTAAATTTGCATATTACAAAATATAAAATCTTCATTGCTACTAATATTTCATCCATGCGTTTTTTTTTCTATTGTTGATAATTAAGTTACAAATAATCAGCTCATTTTAATGTTGAAGAAATTTAATCATAAAATTTAATTTCAAAAAAAGCTGTACTTTTCAGAACCAAACAATTGTGAAGACTTTTTAAGAAGCATCCATTTTTCAACATTGCTGCCTTTTCTTGTAATAAAATAAAATTAATTAAGTTTGAATAGAAAATTTTAAAAAATGCATAACACTAAGAACAAAGAGGAATAAACTTCAAAGAATAGAAGCATATGTTCATTAAAATCTGTAATTTGAAAATAATTTGTTTAGTGAGCTATACAAAACCAACTTCACAAAGTATTTAATTAAAATTAATTTTTAAGAACCATTAATTCCAGCTAACTAATTAATTAAAAAGCACAGTTAATCATGAACAATTTGAAAAATCCAAACCATAATACATGCTTACCGTTTAACACTTTCCTCTTGTTTTTCTGGAAATACTAAATTTTTAAAGATGGTTGGATGGATGAATTCCTCGAATAATGCAAAAACATTCTTTAAATTAATGAACAGAAAATCATTTTCGTCGAAAATGTTACAGTCGAATGGAACTTTTATAAAGGCTTGATAAATTGATAGAAATATTCAAAATCTTAATATTTTGATTATTTTAAGGTTTTTAATGAAAATTGATCAATTAAATGGATAAATTGTCTGATCAAAATCACTTTATTAAAAATTTTCTTGCCTTAAATAAAAATTTAAAATAAATTGCTTAGTTTATTAAACTATTAAAAGTTTTTTTTTCAATAAAAAATATGTATATATTGATCATTGTATGTATCAAATAATAATGCAATTTATTCTTGATTAAAAATAATTACAATGATAAAAATCACAAATTAAATAACATTGTTCTAAAAATCCATGTTGAATGCCATTTTTTTATATGTAGATATATTTCAAACCTAAGTATGCTTATCTTTTAGCCAATCGTTCGGTAAATATAATATAACATCTTCACTTAAATCTTTAGCACAACATAGAGCACTGTGTTGCATTAGGCTTAAAACACGTTTAATACATTTTATTCAAACAATACAATATTTAGACTTGGCGATTCTGAGATTGCTGCTTCCAGGTATGTTTCTGATTAAAAGCAAATCCTTTGTGATTCAAGGAATTTAACAGGCGAATGTGACTATCGAAGCATTATAATAATTTAATCAATTTTCGCATGACAAATAAGCTTTAAAGATTAATATATTGAGATGGTTCCATTCCCATTGGTCTAGCACATGTAACTAGGCTCGTGAATTAAGGATTTATGATTAATCATAAGTATGTCATCTTCGGTTGTTGAAAGCATTAAAGTCCTGTAATATCTAGCTAGAACTTGAGATATAAATCTTCCTTAAACTCTTGTATATGAGAATTATTTACTTTCCTTGAAGATTTTCAAGAATACCATCATTTGTTTGGGTTTTGGAAGAGAACTAGGTATGTTTCCAATAAACAGTTCTGCATATGTTTCTTAAAACATATAATGTCTTGCTAGTTATTAAATAATGTTAGAATTTGGAGCCGAGCAAGTAATTGAAACCCATAACATCATAACTATGATTCATGCTCTTTAGTAAATGAGCTGTCTCCAATAAAAAGTATGGCACATAGCTCTTAAAAGATATATTGTCTTACTAGTTGTTGAATGACGTTGGATTTTAGAACCTGGCAAGGAACTGAAACCATGTTATGACACACTTGGAGTGTATTTAATTTTCCCTAAGATAATAAAAGATGACACAGGATAAGATTATTACAAATGTATTTTAATATGAATCAAATGGCTATCAACATGCATCGAAAAATAATTTTTATTTTCACATCAGATCACATACGAGTTTAAGATTAATGTCAGTTAATAGGATAGTCCTGAGGTAATGTTTTAAGCTTTAAATTCGTGCAATTAATGGGCACAAGACTACGTTTTATGATAAATTTGAAAATGAAAATATCATTTTCCATCACATTCTGCAGATCGAATTAAATTTTAAAACATCTCTGTGTGAAATGTTAAGAAAATAAATTCTAAAAGCGAAGTGTTGAAGATTTGAATTTTTTTTCGAACTATTAAAATTTTAGTGATACAAAGAAAGCAAAAAAGGGGGTGGGAAGGAAGGAGAAAAGCACAAGCATCAATTATGAAAACATCAATTTAGTATTTATTAGTATTTAGCAATATCAATTTAGTATTTAGTATCACAGGCATCTAGTTTCATTAGATATAAGCAAATACTAAAAGAGGTTCACTAGATTCATATGAAGTAATTTAGAATGAAACGAATCTAAAATAATAAAAAGTCTTGTCTCCCCTAAAAAGTGCATTAGGGAGTATTTATTGTCAAAATAATTGGCAGAAAAGTCTAGAGTGTCTTAATCCAACATGTAATAACATGTGATGATTGGTTATTATTATTATTATCATCATCATCATCATCATCATCATCATCTTAATTTGTAATGCAGATTGGTAAGGTTAAAAACCGACTATTTGCGAGTTGCATCCATTCTACCTAAAGAAAACGCAGCTAACCAATCAATAACTTGCAATTTGTTACTACAACGACGTAATCAATATTATTTCTAGACTGAGTGAAGTCTAGAATGAGAAATGGATCTGGAAATTAGAAATAGGCTCTTTATGACAACCTAATGAGAATTCTTTCTCACTCTTGCTCTATTATATGCATCTAACTCGGATTAATACCTTAGAAATGTTTACACATATGTGGTGAAATATTCCGGACATAACCAATTTTGAGATTTTAAAACAACCTACGAAACACTAACATTGAATATTCATACTTTTTTGGAATTTGTTTATTTTCAAAATTTTATTTTGACCGTGTAAACCACCAAGCTTTGATTAAAGTGTATCCACTCCTTTGTTAACAGACAAACGTGTCTTCTACAGCATGACAAACGCAAGGAAGATTCTAGATTAGTTACAGGGGAATTAGATTACCAACTGAAAAAGGGCAGGGGGAATTGACAAATTAAATTGTGAACATATGTATGGCAAATAAACAATCACTATAGATTCAGAAATATGTTGCGTCCGTCTGGGTCCAGGGGTCTTGATTTCCATCGTGAGATCTGCACTTTTGAGGGACTTTTGAAGTTATAATTTTGGTTGATTTTCACAACGGGAATTCTTGTCTCAACTATTGTAGGTCTTGAAGAGGTCTTGGAATTTATGAATGTGGTTTACTATGGAGTTGATTTTGCCGCGTGAAAGGGTATTTGATGCAACTCTCTTGCACCATTTTTCTTCGAGACTTCTTTCTGGCTTTCTCATGTGCCATGAGAGAGTGAGTAGGCATTCTGTGGCATAGTAGCGTCCCTCCACACACATACTCTCACGCTTGTACACACACCACGCACACACCCGTACACAAACCATGCATGTACCCGTACATATACCACGCTCGTTGCGCGCGCGCGCACACACACACACACACACAATATTTGATTGAAGGGTGGTTTGGGTTCTAGGGATCATGATCGGTAAAGAAATGACGAAATTTTCTCACATTCTTGTCATGAGAACCATTGCAATTGACCATTTACTATTGAAATCTATCGAAACAAATCCTAACGGGGTTGAAAAAATAGTAAGGAAATCTATTTACTTTATTATTCATATTAATAATCTGTATATTCAGAATCAAAAATTTGCTCATTAGGTGGTGAAAATATTTTTTATTAATGAAAACATTATACTAAATCATTAACTTAAAGTAAATACATATTACAAAAATTTTGTATCTGGCGGAAACAGAATGAAATGATTAATTATCTGTGTTTTCAATCTCCTGAATAGTCCAATACAAACTAATTCTTAATGAGATCAGAATAATAATGCAAATGCCAGAGAAAGAGAAAACTTGAATGAAACCTCCAAAATCAAAAACAAAGGTTTCAAAAACTTTTATATTTAAATTTCATTTTGAAAACAAAGGTAGTAAATTTAGAATATAAACTTTTTCGCGGTTTCAAACCCTTTTTTGATATGTCTTCTTATATTTCTGTTTCTGCTTTTTAGAGAAACATAACTTTAGGAAGCCGTACAACTGAATATGCTTCTCGCATTTGAGCCTGAAGGCAATTCGTCTAAATTTATTTATGACTTCCATATCCATGAGAGAGAAAAAAAATACGTATTTTTCTCAAAAGGGAGGGTTCTCTTATTTATTTCAACTATTTACATCTCTGAAAGAAAAATGTCAGGGATGACATTTTGAATAAGGTTCGAGGGGAAAAAAATGTCACAAAAAGAAAGATGAAAAAGAAAAAAATGGAAAAGATACATAGTCTTTGTTTCCTGGCTTTAAACTCCGATTGATTTTTCTCGTTTCGCTGTGTGTATTATATCTTTCTGGCCGTCAAAAAGATAGGATTTTGCTTTCTAAATTTAACCTTCCCGTCTAGCGGCTTTCGCCCCTTTTGCTTTGGTGCCTTAAAATAATTTTCTTCAATGCAACCAATCACCAGCGTTTTTTGGAAGAGCACTCTTGGGAATACTTTGATGAGTAAGAGCTTAAAAAATTGTTTCCCAGTGCGTCTGAGGGTTTAAAAGGAGGATTTAAAATCTTTTCGTGTTATCACTGTCGCGGGGATTTTCATAATCCTCACAATAATGGCAAGAGTGAAATAATGCAACAGTGTTTTTATTCGGGGGGGGGCTCAGTGGTATTATCTCAAACGGCGACAAATAATACTTTTTTTTTTACTTATGGAAGTAAAGAAGTTTATAGAAGTAAATATCTTGTATCAATCCCTGTTCCTTTATTATTTTTATTTCGTTTATTTATTTGAACTTCTGATGAATGTTGCGTCCCTTTACTTTTTCAATAGAGTCGAGTAATTGCTTTCTCGTGTAAGAATATGCGAGGAAAAAGTATTGTAATCATCAAAAAATATTCAAACTTGAGAGTTTGACTAATAACAGTTTCAGATTTTTCTGAATTCAAGAACAAAATTTTGAAATTAATCCTGTCTACTCGCTTGTTCCTCTCTTTGCTTTTGAACATAGCAAGTCAAAACAGCTTTCACCTAAACGGATGAAATTTGGCGTATAATCTGTATCTCACATTTGTAGAATTTTATCAGATTTTGAGCGAAAGCCATTTAACGGAAGTTTCTTTAACTTATTTTTGATTATAAAGTAATACGATAATTGATTATAAAGTAATCGGCGTAAACACTTAACATTTAAAATGTGGGTCCGAATAAAATTTGATACCAAATTAATCAAGGCATTGTCCATCTGTCAGTATGTGTATTAACAATCTTGCAAACGCAAAGATTTAAATATTTAACTTTTAACATATAGTTTTGTTACCACTTTGCCAAAATTTAGTTTCAATCCATCGTAAAAAGAGATGCTGAAAACACATTTTTTGTACAGGGTGTCTAACTAAACGGCCCCTACTTCAAAGTTGTCTACAGGCGAAACTATTGTTCCGAAAGCTATAAAATTTTGTATTGGACATAATGAAGGGATGGAAAATTGTTTAAGTGAATAAACAAATAGTTCAAAGAAGCAGAATTTTAAATGACACACATTAGCATAACTATACACATTTAGCATATTTTTGATGGCCATCATTTTCCACAACCATCTGGAATCGCAAGATAGCCTGTTCTACAACTGACCACAGCAAGCAAGTTAATGTCTTTCGAGCACAATTTTCATGCGAGATGGAGCTCCTCCAGATATTAGCCATTGTGTAAAGGACGTTATCCATGATCATTCTGATCTGTGGCCTCCTTAGTCTCCAGACCTAAACTCATGTGACGTTTGTCTTTGGGGACGTTTAAAACATCTGATAAATCGTGATAATCCATAAACTTTACTTGATTTAAAAAGAAGCATCTCACAGCATGTTCTTAATATTTCCCTGAACACAATTCGGTTAACGGTGGAATATGCTATCTTACGACTCCAGATGGTAGTGGAAATTGACGGTCGTCATGTTGATCATGTTTTGTTGTAATTAAATTTGTCAAAAGTATGCTAAATGTATAACTCCCCCGGTGGCGAAATTTTGTATTTTTTTTATTTGCTCAAACAAATTCCCATTTCTTTATTATGTCCTGTACAAAATTTCATAACTTTCTGAACAATAGTTTCGCCTGTAGATATCTTTAAAGTAGGGTCGTTAAATTATGGATAACCTGTACTAATGTATTAAATCCTTAATAGTCAGAGATTTCATGCTAATGCATTCCTTCATTTCTATTCTTCGCCAATGATATGTATCCAATATTACTCAAGTATATTTGTTAGAGTTTATACGAGAAAGTTTTGGAAAGACTATTGTCTATTATGTAAATGTGCGACTGTCTATATAATTTCATGGGAAAATTAATGAAAATGCTAAAGTACAAGAATTAAAATAGTTTACCCGGCATATCTTAGATTTTTTATATCAGAAAGCTCAAAACTTAATTGAATCGTATCTATTCTATATTTATTATTTATGCTATATAGTCATCACTGCCAGCCACCTTATTTAACCGGAACGCTGACATTTCAGATTCAAACTGTTATTATGAATTGCATTCATTTCTGCATTCGTTGCATTCATTTTTTGTTATTATGAATTGCAGGAATCTTTTGTTCTTTGGTAGAACTAAAAAATATGTATTCGAAGAAAAGAGTCTAATACAAATTACGACGTGTGTAAATTGAAAAAAAAAATAAAGGAAATTATTCTTGGAATTTAATGAAACAATGAAATTAATATAAATTTCATTGTGGCGTTTTTTACAAACATCTTATAAAATTAAATTTAAATACATATTGGGCAGATATTATATAGGAGTAGAATTATACCTATTTTATTAGTATAATCTCTATTAATAAAATGGGAGTTCGAAATTTTTATTTAAAATTTTCATTAATTACAAATAAATGAAATTTTGCTATATACCCTCATAAATATAAAAAGTATTATAACACAAAAGTGAATTCAGCACCATCTTAATTACTATCTTTTCTATGGACAAAGTTATTTACTATAGAGGGTTTTCTTTTTTGTTATTGAAGAGTTTTAATTAGCTTTTAAGAATATTTTTATTGTTAATTATGTTTCATGATTGTAAGAAAAATAAAATAGCTTACATTATTAGTGCAAACATTTCATCCTATTTTTTTCATTCTTGATGATAAAGATGACGGTATAAATATCTGGCTTTCTTTGCCATGAATCATAAGTTTCTGTTAGTCAAGTTATAGATAGTTACTATTAAGAAATTCTTCTGAAATTTAATCAGTTTGTTTTCTAATTAAAAGTCAAACTTTTGGGGAAATATTAGAAGATAGAGCGAAAAGCCATCAAAAACATATCTGATTTTGAGTTGAAATTTTGGTATATTTTAAAACGAGCTAAAGAACACAGATGCTTAAATTCCCCCATGGATTCTAACAGAATATTAAAAGAAGCAACATTTTATTTATTTTCATCATGATTTTTTAAGCAAAAACATTAATGGATATAGTTTGTTTAGAAGAGTTTAAAAGATTTGTCACAAGCCGTTGTTATTTGGTGTAAATGACTTTTAATTATTTTATGGAAGAATATAATAACTTACGAAATTTTTCTCAAGATTTTTCATGACATTTAAAAACACAATCAAAGATATAACTAATTTAATACGGTCAAATCAAATTTATATCCATCTGTGGAATTATCTCAAAATTTTGTAATTAACAAATATTTTTCATGATTTCTTATTTCTTATTCTAATTAAATTCTTATCATTACTAATGATCTTTATCCTGCTTTCTTTTTAATTCAATTTCCGTTCATAAATTTGCAAATGATTATGAAATTGTTCTACCTGCTGTTTCTTTTTCATCTTTCACATTTGTACAAAAATATATATTAAGCCGCTGTTTAGTGAAGTGAAGTGAAGTGAAAATATCTTTATAAACTGAAGTGAATTACTTCTGGTTGCAAGCGCCCTCTTGTCAATAAAGAGTTGAGATTCTTCGGAGTTTAGTGGTGTGTTTTCGAGTTGAGTTTACTTTTTATTTAATCAATAAATATTCAATGAGGACACTTGTTGATGTATTTATTTGAGCTATAATCATTTGGTCCGTCGAGCCGGAGACGACTATGCATCTATTTAATAGTGATTTATTAGTAGAGATATCGTGAAATGACGAACTTGGTGCGAAAATAACGAGAATGAAAATTCTATTGTGGATAACTGGCCTCGAGAGAGCAGTCCCAGCAAAGAGTTATGGGCGATATTATCTTTTGAGCTATTAAATAATGAATTTCCCGAGAAGTTAATTTCGTTTTTGATGAGCTATAATTAATTTCTCGAGTCGAAGTTAATTTTGTTTTGAGTTCAACTGAGCTATCAACAGCCGCGGTGTTCTGGTGGTAAGGTCTCGGCTCGTGAATCGTAGGTTTTCGAGTTCGAGTCCCGATTCCACTGAAAGACTGTCATGTTAGGGGGTATGTTGCACATTAAATCTGTTAGGTCCAAATGTCTTCCGTTTGGTGTGGTGAGGTGAGGAGAGGAGAGTGAAATTATGGAGTCCGTCCCAAAATAACCTAGTGTTGCTCTATAACAAGACGTTAACTGAAACTAAACCAAAACAAAAATGTGTCTATGTGAAAATAGCTTAAAATATCTTGGTTGTTATGTCCACCTTAAAAAGTGTTTAGCTAGCAGTAGATGACCAAAATAATTACATCTTTAGGAGTGATTAAAAATCAAACGATATTAAGATGTTAATTTTAAACTTTATCACCTGTAAGATCTCACTTAAAACCTTCTAAATCCATTTTAAATTATATCATATCAATTGAAATTATATTTTCTTATCATATTCACTTTAAATTATATGGTTTTAGATATTTCGTATCTAAATAAAATTCAAACGTTATTTTCAATAAACGCAAAATTATGCATTTAAAGTTTTTTTTCTAAAATTTAAATGTACCTGAAAAAAATCCTCATTTAACCATCTCGAATCAAATTTAAATAAAAAGGCAACCCATTAAAAAAACTCTTTAAAATGAAACGCGAAAGCATGATGGTCGTTGAAACATCTCGTCAGCATTTCTCTTTTCGTATGAGCTATTCTGGGATTTTCTAAATCAGTTTGCAACCCATTAAAGTTAAGACTCCGATCTGAGCTACGACCTATCATAAAGCAATAAATATGCTTCCTCTGGTTAAGAGCTCAAAAATGTCGCCGCTTATCGGCAGGACATTAAGATAAGCTCAGATTGCATATTTCCTCTGAACGAAGGGACTTACTTTTAGGGGGGGATATTTGATATCTTGTAAAGAATTTAAAACTGTGAAGGGCATAGATTAAATCAGTTTTGGTAATAGAATTAATGTTGTTACATATTTTGGTGCATTACTTCGTCGTAAAATTCGTTGGTGCCAGATAAGAGAAGTCAAGTTTCAAACAATGTTGGATGCCAAATAATTTGAGATTAACATCCGTAATCAAAAATAGTTAATCACTAATCATTAAAATCAAATTTAGATTATTAAAGTTGTTTATTGTAGTCAAGTATTTCTAAATATATCGTTTTTCTTTTTACTAGTTTAGTTAAACCATTTGGGTTGGTTGATTAGATTTTAATGACTTGAAACCAAGCCCATCAATCCTGTCAGAAACATAAGGTATTTAATATCTTTATATCTTTTTCATAAATGAAACAAGAAACAATATAAAAGGGGAAATACGTACCGGAACGATAAAAACTAATCACATAAAAACGATACTAAACCAAAACTGAAACCAATATCAGTTATAGAATAAAGCAATTTTTTAGCTGAAATATCTTGCAGTAAATCTGCCAAATTAGGGTATTTAGTATGTAATTTTTTTAAAAATTCTAAAATTATTAAACTTTATGCGTTCATTCGAAATGTGTTTTATGTATAAAATCATGTTACGCAAATAAAATCATGTTAATCAAATCTAGGGCATATCGGACGTGACTCCCCCTTTAATAAGTGGTTGTGTTTAAAGAATCCTTAATCGTTTCTGAGCCTCTTGAATTTATAGCAGTTCAAGTTGAATCTTGATTATCACTAGATTTACGGATGTTGATTATATACCTATTTTTACTGAAGTGAGCCAATTTGAATCATGCAAGAAAATTGAAGTTTTTTGCAAAGGAAATAGTTCCAAATCAATTTTAAATGATATGTTTATTATGAAAAAAACATAATTTTTTTTTCATATAAGCTCTGTTTTTGAAACACATTTTCCGCAAACATTTCTATAAAATTTAGCACAGTAGTTTGTACATCTGTTTCTTTTGCATGATTGTTGAACTTGACAATTCTTCCGTGCTTCAGTAGCATGGATTTCTGTCATTGGAATTGTGTATGTGCGGAATGCCAAATGAGAAGAGAAACCAATCACGTGCGGCTTGACTGTTGCCCAGGCCTGATAGGACCAATAAATTTCATGCTATGCGATTAATTGTTAAACCATTCTATGAGTCAAATTGGCTCACAACCGTGAAAATAGGCATACCACATTCGATAATGCGAAAGGGAGGAATCTGTGGGGAAGAGGAATGAACGTTTACCTATATTTCATTACTTAACTGAAAGCCGATGTATGTTTTTAAAAAGTAATATTAAAGTTATATATAGTGTTCAAATTTTTAATGAGTCAAATTGGCTTGGTTCGTAAATCTTGTGTTAAAATATTCGGCATGAAACACGAAGGCGTAGCTCTACTTTGTGATGTAAAAATTTGCTCGTAGCAGGCTTAGTTCAACGCATGTTTGAATATTTGCTTAAAACTTATTTGATCAAACATTGAACTTTCGAATCTTTCGTAAGTTGTCATTGTAAAATCAATGTCTTTAACACTTGTAGTCACAAAATCACTTACCAAATTTGTTTGTTTTTAATTAAGTAAGTCCTTGAGTTTTTGATTTATCGTTTGTAAAAAGGGCAGATCAACCGATGAACAACACCTTGATGTATTTCGTTGCAAATTTGATACATACATAAGTATTAGAGGTCAAATATGCTGACCAAATTTTATCCATATAGTTATCTTCGGTTTATATTTATCGTGTTAGCTTACAATATAGACAACTGGAGAGACAGATTTCCTACGAATGAATTTCGTGAAAAATTTGATTGAAATTTTAAAAATTGAGGAAGAGGTCATAAACCAAATTTTATCTATTTTGCTGAAACTGCTTTTAAGTTTTCGTTTTTACAAACAGAAACATAAGCATAATTATACACACACACACACAAAAATGATGTGTTTTTAGTTTTAGGAAATTTTGAAATTTAGATAATCCATCACAATTTTTTGGCATTTACAATAATTTCTCTTCGTATATATACGAAAAAGTAAAAGAATATATGAAGTTACCGTTCACATAAGACAATTTGAAGCTATATGGTATATAATACATAACTTTGCGTTTGTCATAAAATTGTGATATATCTCTTCTGCACGATTTGGATGATTGGAAGCCTCGATAAACACTTATAAAGGAATAATTAGGAATATATAATGATAGAAGGAGGTGTGGGAATACAAGTGAAGACCGGAGATTTCAACTGCATAACTTGATGTTTCGCTACGTTCTCCCATAGCGACATAGGCAAATAGTTAACGTTTACATTGTTACGATGTTTCACTCCTTTTCATTTGAACACTTCTTCTATTTATAGTTTAAATAATTTAAGATAAAAGCAATCCTCATTGAAAGAAAAATATTTTCTTTTGAAAATCAGATATATTTCGATTTCAAACATATATGGAATTTTGAAACATTTATGAGAACGGATTTATTCAAGAATTTAGCAAATACTGGCGGAAATATTTTCATTGAGGAATTTCTTTTAATATAAATACTCTCAAAGGCACACTTAAAGCCATAATTTTCCAGATTTCTTATCAAAAGGCGAAAATAACGCAAGCAAATTATATAAATTGAAGCGATAATTTCAGGGAAAATAAGGTTACAATTATAGTAGAAAGACTGCAGCAATATTAACATGAAATAATAAAAGTTTATTCATTCAGAAATGCTTTTCTTATGGAAATGCCATTATTTCCACAAAAACTTGATTATTTCATTCAAACCTTGTTCTTCCAGCATCTACGTATTTGATTATTTTCTTTGTGGATGCAAATGGCCCATTTGCCTCTAAAATATGCGTAATGATGTTGTTTGATCCGATCAGAAATCGTGTATCTGCGTATAATTTTTATATTTGCTTATCACGCTAATGCAATAGCAATTGAGAGAAACGTGAAATAAGTAGGTTTGTTTGAATGGTTTGCATAATGGTTCTTTTCATTTTCGTGGAGTTTTTAATCAGAGAAGGAATATTTGAAAGCGAAGTTTTCTCTCAATATTTCATAGCATGCATCAAAAATGAATTTTAAAAATTCTTCCACAATTTGAATGATGTTAAATAATGATTTTTAAGAACAGAAGATAAGGATTTGCGTGTGCTCTTCAAAATAAGAAATCTTCTATTTATTCATTTAATAACAGAATTTCATTCATTTAGATGAATTCTCGTGAAAAGAATTGCTATTTTTTTTTCTTTTTTTAGTGGTCAGGATAACCATGATGGTAACTTTGAAATAAATTTAAGCCCTTCGCGATTAAGTATGCAATTTACTATTTATGCATTTAAATCGTTTTAAATGTACAATTTATTTTGTACTTGGTAAATTATTAATTTGTGCTTTTATAAATTCATTTGCTCATTTAACTTTAGGTTTTTATTGTAAAATTGAAATACTTCATTGATTATCTTTACCACTGTAATTATTTTTAAACCCAGATACACTATTGTTCTTAAATTTGATCTTTAGTTATACAAATTATCGCAAAAAAATGAAACAAATAGGGGTTTTTTCTCTATTTATACATATCAGACACATTTCCATTTATAAAATTTCGTTTAAAAAGTTGGGCAATTATATAAAAACACTTTGACTTTTGTTAAAGTTAATAATAAAACTTTTTTTTAATTTTTTATATGGTCCCGGAAGAATTATTGTATAAATTTGTAAAACATTCATGTATTCACACACAAAACGTTACTCTTCTCTCCCTACAAAAGTTGCTCTAGTAATTTGATTTCCTAATTAAGAAGGACTAATCGCAAATGCAACTATACACATTTGGTTAGAAATATACATTTATTTAAAACAGAAAAATTGTGTTGAATATGATTTTTTTCTTGGTATAGTATTCAATAGTCATAATTTAAAATAAATTTGTTAATCAAACATTATTCTTGTTCTCATCGACTAGTTACAGTGTTGTTCTGATTAAAGAAGGATGAAATACTTGACGCTGGAGAAATAATAATTTCTGAGGAAAGAAATGAAATTATTTTCTCGTAGTTACTTTCATGACGTTAAATTTTCCCTCAAATTTATGTATTTCAGTGACAATAAAAACTTGTAATTCTAATTCAATACGTATGTATGCAAGTATAGTTAAAAGAATAAAGTTTTGTATGGGTATAAAAAATTTAAATTTTGAAAGTTTTATTAACGTTTTAGTATTGGTATTATTTGAAGGTTTTGCTAAAATTGAATAAAATGCCTGATCTTCTGATTCTATCCGTTTAGAAAATTATTGTAATATGTATATTATCCCTAAAATAGGGCCCGAAAGTCTAGATCAAATACTAATCTGAGGTATGCAAAAAAACCCCAATTTAAGTTAATGATAAACCTGTATTCAAATATCTGAAAATTTTATACATAGAAACAAGGAACTTTGTGCATACAGAAAGGAATATAATAAAACATTTTGATAATTGATAAAAGTGGTGAAAGGACGGTATAAAAGACACCCTTGTTATATTTTTTTATTGATTATACGGGTCCAAGTACATTCACAAAATTGATAGTGAAGAAAACAGATATTAAGAATAAATTTGATTAACAAGCAAATTTTAAAATTCTAAAAGGATCAAAGTAGTTATAAGTGAGAATACATGCGACATGATATTTTAGTATCGCAATGATTCGGCTGTATTATAACAGTCTTTCATTTAACACAGTCTCGATGCTGAATGAATCTGGACACTCGTTATAATTTCAATATCTCGTTTAACACAGTCTCGATGCTGAATGATTCTGGACACTCGTTATAATTTCATTGTGTCATTTAACACAGTCTCAATGCTGAATGAATCTGGACACTCCTTATAATTTCAATATCTCATTTAACACAGTCTCGATGCTGAATGATTCTGGACACTCGTTATAATTTCATTGTTTCATTTAACATAGTTTCGATGCTGAATGAATCTGGACACTCGTTATAATTTCAATATCTCATTTAACACA
>JAOUZG010044990.1:915599-945953 GCA_026289955.1 Argiope argentata | reverse complement strand
TTGTAAAATGAAAAAAGACATGACAAATATTAACATTATGTATTAAACAATATCCCAGTGGCCTAAATCACATTATAACGTGGATTTGTGATTTAGTGATACTTATAATTAACTATCTAATTTTCTTTAAATTAAGAATTCTTTTAGTTGACCGTAAAATTAATCCTAGAATGGGTTACCTTATTTTTTTTCTCTAAAAACCTAACCTTTTTTTTCTAAAAATATATGTTTTGAATAGTCATATACAATTTATAAAAATTATTATTTTTTGTCAAATGAAAGAAAGACATGACAAATATTAACATTATGTATTAAACAATATCCCAACGACACAAATCACATTATAGCATGTATTTGAGATCACATTATAGCATGTAGTGATGATTGTAATTAATTGTTTAGTTTTCTTTAAATTGAGAATTCTTTTAGTTGAACCTAGAATTAATCCTATAATGGATAACTTCATTTTTTCCCTAAAACACATATATAAGTTTTGAATAGTCGCATATAATTTCAGAAAATAATTATTTGGGAAATGAAAAACAAACAAACTGAGCTTCTTTGACAAATTTGTTTCTGAATTATTTTTGAAACAGCGACAGTATACTCTTTATATTTTGTCTGGAGGCCAGAAGGTTCTTTTTTCTAAAACCAACTATGCCGTGAGAATGAAAAGAAGCCGAAAAATAAGCATCTGAAACGATTCAGGATTGTTTTATTGCGTAAAAAATAATCTTTCTTGCGCATTTAAATCTAAAGAGTTTAGTAGAAATGTGATTTGCATCCATAAAGAAAATAATCAAATATATAGATGTGGTAAGAACAAGTTTTGAATGAAATAATCAAGTTTTTGTGGAAATAATAGCATTTCCATAAGAAAAGCATTTCTGAATGATTAAACTTTTATTATTTCATGTTAATATAGCTGCAGTCTTTTTTTTATAACTCTAGCCTTATTTTTCCTAAATTTATCTAAATTATCGCTTCCATTTCTGTAATTTGCTTGCGTTATTTCGGAAGAAATCTGGAAATGTGTGGCTTATAGAGTGCCTTAGAGGGCGTTTATTAAAAAAATAATTATATATATTTCCTTCAGCATTTGCAAAGTTCTTTAATAAATTAGCCAAAACCGTGTATATCAACTACAAGAAGATCAATCTAAATAAAAGAAAATAAGTTCGTGAAAAAGGGAAAAATGAGAAATAATCTATGCATCGGGATAGATGTATGTTATATAAGACCATGAGATGCGAACTTTTGGGTGGTTTTTTTATTCTAGAACAATATGGAGAAAGGAATTTATGAGCATGAATTTAAAAACGGAATTTCCAAAGGAATCATTGTAAGTAATTAAATAAAATAATTGCTGCTTTCCTTGATTACACAATAATTTATCTGATAGTGAAGATTGTGGCCTGGGTGAAATGACCTGAAGACGCAGGTTGTCTTTTATGTCGTTTATTGGTAACATCAACGACAAAAGGCGTGATTAAATCATAATGCAGCAGGCCTAAAGAACTACACATAAAATTTTCGGGAGAGTGCCGAGATCACACTCCCCTCTACCAGGGTCAAGTTCGCTTCTGATGGGGAAAAAAACTAACTTTAATAGTGAGACCAAGTGGTGTTTACATGATTGGAAGCTGGCTCCGCCCCAGAAGATGACGTAACCAACTTAATTCTTACTAAGGATAACATTGCTAAATAAAAGTTAGCGACCGGAAAGAAAATAAATAGTGACTGAAGTACAACTTTTAAAGGGCAGAAAATCTGTTGAAGCAAGTTATATTTAGTGATAAAAAAAAAGATCTCAGTTATAGGAGGAGATGCGAGATTGGAAGAAAAGGGGGTGCATCTTGATTACATGAAAGCGATGGCAAAGAATCCTACAGATATTATTATTCTGCCATGTATGTCAACATATGTTGCAGGTTCCCTCAGAAGGAACATTACGCGCGAGAAAATACACTGACATTAAAATATAATCTACCTTATTGAGGGCCTTTTTGTAGATGTAGCTCAATCGCTTTATTAAAAGGATTCAGCCTGTTGCCATACAGCTTTGATATACTAACAGGGGCGCACAAAAAATGAAGAGTTGCTTAAACAACCTCGTCCTTCTTCTCATTGGAAATTTTTCTGCATTTGAAAGCATTTATGCGACTAAAGCGTCTATCCATTAAAAGATGATTGAATAAAGCTGTAATTGTTTCATGATATGACTTAATATGCAAACGCATGCTACAACCATGGATATGGTTAATTGAATATCGCTAGATTGTTAAGCTGAAAAATTCATCCGAACTCTAGCATTGAAATTATAATTTTTAAATGTTTTTTACTATAAATAGTATTTTCTTCTATATAACATCTTTTATAAAGGAAATCCCTTTATTATTGTGTATTTTATCGTTATTTCTATTAAATATGCATACATTAGTCCATTAAATTGAAATACATCCAAATTTCAAAAAAAAAATCCATATCCGGCCACTACCTCTATGTAATTTCTTCTGCTTGAGTTGTGTGGAAAAATGAGAAGGATTTTGAAAGTTCAAGAATCATTCTTGCATCTGAACATTGCTCAAAACGGTGTTTTTTTTCCAAAATAGATCGAGAGCTGCTCGAAAACGAGAAATTAATATGAGTAAAATGAAAGTTTAAAAAAAGGCTCTTATCCGTATTATTTGATGCATTAAACATAATTTTTTAAATAGTTAGAAGGATTTTGCATTTTGAATTTAGTTATCCCAATACATTAACCGAAAGAACATTTTTGAATTTGCTTATTACTAGTTGCTTCAGACGAATGGTTATTTCACAGATATATATATATTTTATATTTGATTTTTAAAAAATGTTTTTATACAACTTCGCGTCTACGATTCCTCCAAATTGCTCGAAATGAAAGTAGTATCTATCGCCTTAAGTTCTGTTTAAATTGCACATGAACCTTACATTCACACATTAAATAGTGATGTGGATGCAGTCTCCTAATGTAATAGCACTATTAAAAACAAAAGTATCCATCTTCTGAATTTCGCTATTTTGGGAGTCACTTTCTTGTCCGCATTCTAAATTATGTAGATATTAAGTAGAATTCTTTTGTCTTCTTCTTCCATTAAAACAATGGAAGATAATTACGCAATTAAATGTCCGTTGAAACAATTAAAATACTTTTGATTTCAGGGCAACATTGCATCCATTATTAGAAATCGGGCAAAAAAATAATTAAGAATTGTCAAATATCAGGAAGCCTTCCTATGACTAATAAATTAATATCAATAAACAGAAATATTTCTAAATGTGAGGTAGGGCGCCACCGAAAAATCGTCAAAGAAATTTGGATGAATTCTACATTGTCTGGAGATTTTTCGTTGGCGTCCGGCTAACGGAAAAGTACTAAATTTTGAAACGATGTAAAATGCACATTTGAGCAAAAATATTTTTTTATCATGTCAGATCATGATGTTGATTTTGGGATGAAGTTTATGGTGTCAGCCAAAATCCGTTGACAAAAAAATAAAAATGTTATTATCTGCACGAGCATCTCAAAAAATCAGTTTTTAATAGTGTATTGACGTTGAATTTACATAAGCTTTGATTTTAAAAAATGAGTTGATGACTACAGCAAATAAAACCTAGAAAAATGTCATTTTGAGCACGATTATATGAAATGATATAAGTAGGAAATGGGATATTTTTTTTAAATAATAAATTCGGAAAGTTTTTGGGATCGTTTGCAATACCAAAGTGACTCATTCAACGAAACAACTAAAATAAATAAAAATATCATTTAACTTGCACGAGCAAGTGGTGCTTGGCCGCTCAAGAAATGATGTTCTGACATGATGCATTGAAATATGCATAGCAGACTTCATTTTAATCTTTATTATTTAAGTTATCTTGAAAGAATGCATGTATTCAGATTAATTAAAATTCCGAAAAAAAACTGCAACTGCGGTACATATACTTCTTTTCCAAAGTGTGTATGTTAAAAACTTCATAACTGCAGGTAGAATAGTATGCCTTATGGTGCACCATCACGCAACATTTCTTTTTATTATTAGAGATAAGGATATATTTTTTTGAAATATTAACTGATTTTTACTTTCTAATGAAGTGCAAAAGTGGAAAAATATTATCCTTCATTTTCAACAGAATCTTCTTTTCAAAGGATTATTTTGTGATGTTATCCTTCCAAATCCTTAAGATTAAAAGAATCGCAATTTAAATTTTGGCGCAAAATTTAAAAAAAAAAGAGAGAGATGCCTTCTCTTAACAAACAACACCATTTCTATTAATTTTGCAAATCTAAGAACTAAAAAAATGAAGTATTTGCAACTCATACTACCGGATCACTAATGATTTTTCTTCACAATATTGTCAACACGTGTTTTATATCATGTTTATAACTTTTTTTCTTTTAAAATCAGCAAATTGAGACAGGTTACGCTGCTTGTTAAGCCACAATCTTCTATACTTAATATTTAATTTTTTTTAACATTTAAGGCATTTTTTAAAAAAAATTCTCTGAAAATTCGAGAGTCAATTATAAAAGTTCATTATTAAAAAACTATTTTGTAGTTTAATGCGACTTTTTTACGATAATAAAAAAGTCTGCTATTTTCACAGACTGTTAATTCGGTAATTTATTGTTGAGTTTTAATTAAGAAAACCCTTCATCGCGCTACATTATTTTCAGAGAAGCAAATTGACTCTCTTCTCATTTTTCTTTTAATAATCTTATCGCATTTAATGCTTTGTAACTATCAAAGGAATCTTATGCTTCGGGTAGTAATCAAATGCGTGTGATTAATAACATTCTCCTTTAAATTAATGCACGGCGAGCGAGCAAAGTATTTGTTGAAAGAGAATTTACTGGCGAAAGAAATTAATTTTTTTTTGTTCTTTGCTTTTATGAAAACAACATTTTTGTCTTTTTAGAAAATGTTTTATTAAGCTGAAAATGAGTTTTATTTCTTTATTAAGGCAAAAAGTGTGCTATTTCAATTTGATTTAAATATAATAACAATTAAACCTTAAAGGGCTGCAAAGAATTAATATCATTATTGAAAATTCCAAGAAATATTCTGGGGATTGTGAGGTTTAAATGTCTAACAAACTCAGAAAAAGGTTACTGCACTTTATTCTACACGATTACATAAAACAAAACATAGTTGAAGTGTACACAAGAAGTAACATAACGTAACGTAAACAACAAATCTATAATAAACGATTGTAACAACACAAAGCACTTTAGAAAGAATTTGCTGAGAACATCGCTCAACTATTTACTTGAGCCCAGTTCAATTGACTAATGTTTCCTCTCAGTTTTTTATAGTTCCCCTAGCAGGACATCGAATGTTCTACAACAATTACTGAAATTTGAATCTTAATGCAGTTATCCCCAAGATTCTCGAATTTTCTGGATCCTTAATTTTTGATGCCTTGATCGGGAATCATTGACTCGTTATTTTCATCTCTAAATTTAGCAGCATCCCAACGCCTTTTTCCTATTCGTCCTGTATACTTGCATATATATATAGCAGAATCTTCTTTTTTAGCTGTAAACAATTGAAGGAAGTTTACGCGATCCAATACTTGATGAAACTCTTAAAACAATTTTGATTTCATTAGCAGCAATATAGTTTTTAAAAAAATTTACGTAAATAGTTTATGAGTAAAATTTAATTGAATCTAGACTAAAAAATAATTAATGCAATTACATTAGCAATATTGAAGGGAGAATTCTTTGGATTTGAAAAAAGCGTAAAATCATTTTTGTGTAGAATATTTTTGGAAGTTATAACAGGAAAACCTCGAAATTCAACCTTTTTTCAATTAATTAAATATTTTAAGCACATTTTCGAATTTTATAGCATATATGAATCATATTTGAAAGCTCTAGATTGAACATTCTGACATATAGAGCATTAATACACATACCTACATAGATTTTAAATAGAAATGTCAGTTTAGGCACATATTGACTTTTTAAAAATTAGATATTGGGTTCCGATTAGAGTGAATATTATATTTGCCATACAAAAATTTGACAAGTTTGCCTTAACTACTGCAGAATTATTGCATTAATAATAAAGAATTCTTAAAGGCACACAGAAAACTTTTCTTGGATTTATGTTTCTAGAAAAAAAACAATTATGCGTTTTATTCTTTTTTTTTTGTAGTAAACACATGCTGAAAATTACAATTTTTAAAATTAACTTTTAAAGTGTTTTTAATTAAACTTTTAAATTGAACTTTTACCGATTTCATAGTAAAACTAATTTCTCTTAAGAACACGAGTAATATGCTCGTGTTTGTTAAATTTTATTTTGTGTGAATTACATTGTAGGAAAATATGCTTGATTGTTTTTAAAAATTGTTTAAAAATCGTAAATTAATTTATGTTAAAAGAATAAAAAAATAACCCTTCCAATTTTAAGAATGATGCAAATTTTTTGTCCTCTAATGTTTTCGTATGCTATTTCGGGAACACTTCAAAATTTCGCTTATTTTTTTAATTATATAAATATTAATAGAATTATATAATAAATAGAAATATTCCTAACACTCTTAATTATACATCCAGCAAATTTACTAGTTCTAGATCAAACGACCTGGAATGCAAAATGCCAACTCTTATGTACATAAACACACATTCATCTTTATTATAAGAAAAAATAAAGATAATAAATAGTTGGGAAGTGCTGTTTATAACGCATGAAACAAAACTATATGAATAATTCAGTTACAACAAATTATGTGGTAAACTGTTCGAAAATTAAAATATAATTAAAATTCCTTAACATAATTTATTACTGTTTATGTTCATGAGAAAATTTTGATACAATTGCCACGCCTAGTTAGAATTTATCTAATAGTACGAATGTTGACAAAGACGGGGGGAAATGTTTAACGGCCATTTATATGCTTAAAGCGTAACACTGTTATACTTTTTTAATATCGACTCTATATATTATTTTTTTCTTCTTTTAAAAAGCAGTAAATAACGACAAAAAGGACGTAGGAATTTTGGAGAGGATATATTATGATACTGAAATATGTTTACAAAGAAATATAAGAATCAATAAAAGAGGAAATAAATAACATCAAGTAAGCAACGAGACTTCGTCTTCTGCTCTGCTTCGCTGCATTTAAAAATGGAAGCGAAAGATATTTTTGGTATTCATAAAAATTATTTACTCGTTTTCTCGTCCTCGACGCAAACATTTGAAAATGAATGCACACATTGAATTCAAGCTCTGGTTTATGGAATCGTTGCCATGGCGACGTCGTGCAAACCTTAGATTCGTGTTATGAATCTCTCAGCTAAAGGGAAGACATTTCTTCTTTTCTCTGGTCAGTGGTTTTTCAATGCCTTTTTCAGATTATTGAATGGTTGTTTGAAAGTCTTGCAAAAAGGATTTGGATTCAGTTATGCAGTAAAGAACCATTTGCCAATTGAAATTTTTAGGTTTCTTTAGTTTTAAGTAAATATGAATAAATAAATAAACAAGCTAATTGAATAAATTATATAGTTGCTACCTATAATGCTATAATTTTTGAAACTATGTATCATTCGAATTTATTCTATATATATATTTTTTTGAATATAAATGTATACGTTGTTATTGATACAAGTTGTTTTAATTGTTTTTCAAAAGTCATAAGATTTATAGAAGTGGACTTTAGTTTATATATAGCTAAAAGGTACAAAACGATAGTTGCATTTTAATCTGCGTCTTTTTAATGGATATAAATGTGTGCAAAAATGTTGTTGTGACACTTATGACACTTTACAAGATGGCTGACAGATATGTCAGTGAATTAAACCGAGTGAACGTCTCTAATTTTTTCAGTAGTGTCAACTAAGGCCAAGAGTACGACTTAGCTACTTCATGCGTCACATCCGCTTAACCATCCCCTTTTTGCAGGTTTGCACTTTCACACACCTCACAGATAGAACACAGAAGAAGAAGAACCATGTTCGAATCGGGACGCGGAACTCAGGACCCTCAGATCACGGAGAAGACGCGCCACCCCCATGCCAGGACGCCGGCGTATAAAATATTCATGTTGGAATAGAATTCACGTGGTTTTAGCCTTCTCGTTCTTTAAAAACTGGCTTCCGGCTTTTCCCCCCTACATAATATGGATTTTTATAGTAATAAAATTTGCAATTTGGAAGCATAGTCAGTGTTATGATAAAATATATATAACATTAGTTTGGTTAATATTAATCGTAACATTTTTGAAAAAAATCCGGAAGAAACCAGAATTCTTTTCGTATAGCTTATAGTTTTAAATATGGAGTCAAAAATAAAACATGAGAATTTCATATCTTGACTAACCTTGCTGAAACTTATATTTTCCTCATATATAAGAAAAAATCTCAATCGTTGCTCTGAAACATAATTTCATGTTATCTTTTAAGTTTGGTTCTTCTATTATTATTTTATTTTTTAAATATGTTCATTGTTACTAGATGAACAGATTCTCTAGTGTGATGATGTCGTTTCAAAATGTGATCTAATAGATTATACAGTTTTAGTAGTGAATGCCAATTACCAAATATCTGTAATCTTCATTGTTTGGCTTTAAAAAAACTAAAATATACATTAGTCTAAAGTCATACAATCTTCCCATTTACAGATTTAACCAAAATTTGCGTAAGAGCTAAATTTGAATACCTCTCTTTTGATGGGATGGTTCAAAATTTGATATAGATCTACTGTTGGAATTTAAACGCCATTTATCAAATAACAACATTCTTGTTTCGTTTATGAATTAAGAAAGGATCTTTTAATACAGTCTTCCAGTCGGCGTATTTTAACTAAAATTTGTAGCAAGAGTAAAATTTGGGATATCACTATTTTGATGATATTGGTTCAAAATTGGATGCAAATTTACTTTATGAATGTAAATGTCAAACATCTGATTTCAATAATCCGTCCATAAAACTGTTTCCTCTTTTAATTAAAACTTGAGCCTACAAACACTCAGTTATCTCGTTGCGGAATTTCAATTAAATTCTGCTACAAGAATAAAATTAGAGCACTAGGACCACACACTCACACACGAAATCTGCAGTGCTCTATAAATGTTTTTATTTATACACACAAGCGTGGAGATCAAAACGTACAGAGTTCAAACAAATCTTTGATTTTTAATTAGATTCAGAAAGTTTAAATCCTATGAATTCATCATAATCCCGAGGTTCAACAATTTTTAAAGTAAAACATCAAAAATATATTGGCGAATTTCCTTTCGACTCGATTTGAAATTAATTGGTAAATCTATTTATTTTTTCGCTGAAAATTCATACAAATTAGTGTTGTTGTTGTTACTTATGGCACTTGCCATGGACTAGCCCCACTGTTACTTATCAATGGATTTTAAGCTGAAAGGAGCGTCTCTTGTTTCAAGTAGAGCCAATTAGGGCGAAGAGTACGACTTAGCTAAACATTCATCACAGTCGCTTGCACAACCCCTTTTTACAGGGGGACACAGTCACACGTCTTGCAGATAGCACAGAGAAGAACAACCATGCCCTAACCGGGACTCGAACCCGGGACTCCCAGAACACGAGGAAGACGCGTTGCCTCAGTGCCAGAAAGGCGGTACAGGCCCGTATTTTATGAGACATAACAAAATCTATATATTCAAGTGGAAATTATTATTCTGATTCATGAAATATCATGTTCAAAAAATGATTTTTTTTTATTTTAAAATGATGGAATTTCTTTATTCCGAAATTAATTTCATCAATTATCTTCACTCTCTTTAATGATACAATCTGTCTTCCTCTGGTGTAGTATGAATATTTTGAAAGTAGTTAATCGGATTTGTTTTTGGGATTGTGGATCAAAACTATGAGACCTGTTTGCAAGCTGATCCCTTAGAGCTTTGAAACTATTTTAGTTTCAAAAAGTAGAAACAAATGATTCCTGATAAATAACTGAATCAAAAAGAAAAAGACATAATTGATCTTTAGAAGCTCCATCGTTTAAATTTAAAGAGTTGAATATGCAGATTTGTCTGATAATGTTAAATTAAAAATATTATCTATAAATATTCTTATTGTATGATTTTTATCTCCTGTATCCAATATTAATTTATTTCCGAAATTTTATTTTATTTTTGCTTTTTTATTATATTTTTTTTTTCTATTTCTTTATTTCTAAAATTTAAATCAAGAAATTATTCCTTTATATTTACGAAAATTAATGAAAATCTCGTTAATTATTTGACCTTTGGAAAAAATAAATTCTTTGCAGCCTAAGTATATCGAATTCTTTACACATTTTAAAATTCAGTTTTATCTTTAAACTGAAATATATCTTTCTATAGCCCGAAAAGAAAAGGCTTATATCTAAATAAATACGTATATATAACCTAATAGGATTGAATTTGTTCAGCACAACGTGTGAACCTTAAGTATTTTTTTTATAAAAAAAGTCCATAAATATAAGCGTCGATTCTCAAGTTCTGTTTCTTTTTAAACGTTCAGTTCTTTGAATGGAAAAAGATTCCAGATTTTCATACAATTTGGCGAAGAAGAAAACTTTTCAGACCCTCTTCATATTTATTTGACAAAATGACAATATACATTTACATTGCGTTGAGAACCTGGTGGAAACCCTCGAGCTTTTTCCAGTCGGATAGTAACGCATCCCCGGCAGTGAAAGAAGCAGTAAAGAAAATAATCCAAAATCGAATTCCCCATTTCTTTCATATTTTAACTCTTTCCGCCATTTTCGAATCAGTGGAAACTTTCAAAAAATGAATTTCTGAATAGGAATTTGACAGCTTTTCGTACATTTTCCGAGCATGGTGATAGTAGAAAATACATTTGTCACCGATCATTTTTTGTTCTTATCTTATCGGAACTGAGAGCCTGGTAGGAAATAAATCAAAACGAATACAACATTCTTTTTCATTAGATTAATCTCGTGGAATTTTTTTAATATTCATTGGATGAATACGTCACTGACATTTCTTTTATCTATATTTTTCTTTTCGTCCTTCGGTTATTTTTCAAACTTATATAAGATCTGAAAATATAAAAAAAAATATCTAAATATTTACTTTTAATAAGATGTCAATACTCACATCTGTTTAGAATTAACCAGTACTAAAATTTTGGTGCATTATGTCAAATGCTTTATTTCTACTTTATGTATCTTTTATACTTAACACTTTGGTGACCGGCAATTTTACACAGAAACTATGTCATGTCACCGGCTACTTTTTTGTAATTGAATATGAAAGTAAAACGTTCTAAAAAAAAAACTCCAATGAATTTTGTTGAATTGGAACATTAAAAAGTTCTTCGCCGATACGTTCCGTCATGGTTGAAATTTTTGGAATTTTACTGAAATTCTAATAAAAAAGTAAATACTAGGAAAAGTAATTTTTCTGTTATAGAGCGGACAAGACTAAACACGATACGCCAAGTTTTTGCAATGTTCTATATAGCCCTCGGTGTTCTAAATTGAAACAGATAATGCAAGTGCAATGACGAGTTAACTCGTCACCGGTCAACAACGTTTGGACATTAAAAGACGAGTTAACTCGTCACCGGTCAGCAAAGTGTTAAAAAAAGGAAATAGTGTCTTATTTGAGAATTTAAATCTCATATCTATGCTCTTAATTAGAATTCATAATATTTATATCAATGAAGTATTAAAAACCCTAAAATTCGAATATAATTAAAATATAAACATTTCTAATTTAGCTAATAAACTAGTAGAAGTCTTTAAAAGTAGTTACTTTACTAGTAGAAGTAAAGTTTTTAAATAAATTTGCATTCCAACATTAATTTAAAATACGAGTTTTCTATTGATGTAGTGCTATATGCATGTAGCACTCCTGTTATACACGTACCGTTTAATGTTGTATTTCGAAGCAATATTCAAAAACTTAAAATGAAATCTGCTATGCATATTTCAATTTATCACGTCAGAACATAATTTCTTGAACGGCCATGCACCACGAGCTAGTGCAAGTGAAATTAGAATTTTATTCATTTTAGTTTTTTCAATGAGTCACTTTAGTTTTGTAAACGATCCAAAATACTTTGTCTCGCATTTATTGTTTAAAAAATATCCCATTCCTATTTATTTAAAACACAAAGGAGGTACTTATCAACTTTAATTAAATTAAATTAAGATTTTTTTTTCTTTTAAATCAAAATGTTTCACAATGTTTTTTACTATTAGAGCTTAAAACTTGCCTTTTTAATCAGATTAGTTTTGTTTCCATTACCTTTTTTTTCTAATTTTGATATGTTCTGCAACTCTAGGTTAATACGCAGTTCCAATTTTTTATTTATTCCAATGATTTTTAACGTTTTAATGGAATTCAAATCAATTTCCTTATTACCTCAACTCTCTCAAGTGCATATTTTTATCTATTATAAAATTAAGTTTAAAAAAAGATCCTTGCATCGGACATGAACTCTGAAAAAGGACTTTCATTTTATTTCATAAATGTACTTAAAAATTTTCATTCACTATAATTTATAATAGGAAAATTCCATCGAACTCCTACTCTAAATATATAAAATATAAGAAGAAATTTTTTTAATGAATGTAATCCACATTAATAATTCAACATGTAGAAAAATTAATTTTTGAAGCAAACAAATTCATTATTTGACTTGTTAAATATAAAGATACAAATAAAAAGGAAATCTGCTAAGCATATTTCAATGTATCATGTGAGAGCATCATTTCTTGAACGGCCAAGCACCACGTGCTCGTGCGAGTTAAATTATATTTTTATTCATTTTAATGGTTTCATTTGAATGAATCACTTTAGAATTGCAAACGATCCAAAAAACTTTCTCGCATTGAATATTTAAAAAACTATTTCATTTAATATTTATTTCATTTCATATAATCACATGCTCAAAATGACATTTTTCTAAATTTTATTTGTTGCAATCATTAACATCAATTTTTTCATTGAGTCACTTTAGTATTGTAAACGATCCAAAATACTTTATCTCGCATTTATTGTTTTAAAAAAATATCCCATTTCGTATTTATTTCAATTCATATAATCACGAGCTCAAAATGACATTTTTCTAGGTTTTATTTGCTGTTGTCATTAACTTATATTTTTAATCAAAGCTTTTGTAAATGGGATGGCAACGCGTCATTAAAGGCTTAATTTTTGAGATTCCTGTGCAGATAATGAAATTTTTATTTTTCGCCCACGGATTTTTGTTGACGCCAAAAACTTCATCCCCAAAACAACATCAAGTTCTGACATAATAATAAATATTAGTGGACAGTTAACTATTTTGGACCTGTATTGTCATCATGGAAAAAGTACAACATTTTGTGTTATGACGAGTTTATTCGTCAAGAGTAATAAGTAGTGACCATTTGCAGTTTGCAATTCAAGCATATTCGTAAAATTCAAGATATTTAAAATAGTTTGAGACCAAGCTGAAATCAAAGAAATAAATAAAATATTTTTAATAATTATATAATATGAATTGTTTTCCTTAAATGTGTATATGTATTGTATTAGCCATATCAGTAGCAATTAGGCAACCATAGATTATCTTAGATTATTCAATAAATGGTCCGTCTGGTAATAAAAACCAGGATGAGGATCTTTTAGTACCATGCTAAGCTCAAAAGCATTCTCTAATATCAGAATTTAAAAAAATAATTAATTTGATTTGTTTTTGTATGTATATCAGTTTAAGAAAAGAAATTATTTTGATTATTTAAATAAGAAATAAAAGTCCTTTCATGATAACATATTTTTATATTATTATATTATTTACATATTTTTATATTATATTATATTTATTGTTTGACAAGTATCGATAAATTTCGATAAATTTTTGTGACACAATTTAGATACGCATTTTCCGAACAGGTCGAAGCATCTAACTGATTTAAATGTCGCTCGCAATAAGAATATCTAGTAAAATTATTTATCTAGTCACTTTTCGAAATAATGACGTCTTCAAGCTTTGCCAGTTTACCTTGCTTATAAATAACATATAAAATCTCATCCAGGAAAGCAACTACCAATCATTAAAATTGTTATATTTCTCCAGGACATATTCTGCTAACTTTTGCAACTAAAGATATTTATTAGATGGTAAAATATTCTGGAAGATTTTTTCCTGGTTTATTTCTTATCTTCTACAAAATTTCTTCGTTTCATTAATTGATATTCTTTATTTGATGCTGTTTAGTATTTATTTAAATGCATATGATATATACCAATACATCAATGAAAATTCTAAGGTAGAGGAGACAAATTATCAGCTAAGAGATGGTTTTAATTTTGATATAGGACTGTAAATATTAATTTAAAGAATTTTGGCATATCGATCTTTCTATTGATTTAAAGAGAATCAGATGCATAGTTCTGTATCAATATCTTTTATTATTTAAGACAATTACGGGAGGAATTCCATTTTTTCCCATTATAATAATTTTTGTAAGAAAAAAGAACAGAGAGAGAGATGTAGTTAGAAGAAAAAGATAGACGGTGAATCAAAAGAGTTATTTGAAAATATTTTGTACTTCTGGATAGAATTTTTCAAGGAAAACATTTTTGTTTTTGTTACGTATTGTAATTACTGCATGAAAATAATTGTCCGCGTAGCTCAAAAGTTAAAATGAAGCTTTAAAGTGATTCGAAAATAATCATTTTTAGAAAGGTGCTAGGTTAAAAATTTTTTATTATCTTACAAAAGTTGAACAAAAATGAAGGAAGAATAAAATAGCTGCTGAAATGTTTTAAAAGCGGAATTGAAAGAGGAAAAGCTCTGAAGACAATTGTTTTGTTGCGAGAAGACCAACTTTAAGCTAAGAAATTTGAAAATTTTCCCCTGATCAAATTTCAAAATAGTTTTAATTGCTGTTACTTCTGTATCAAATATCTATTGCTGGTTTTGTGTAATTGCTTTGCTGCGCTAATTTATTGCTGCATTATAGCATTCTTTGCAATAGTCTAGTCCAATTGTACATTTTCTTTTCTTTCCTTCCTATCACATTTCCTTTTTTAATTCACCCTGAATTGGGCGAGTTGTTGTCCAAAACCCCGCATGTTGGTCTGGTTAGTTTTTTAAAAAGTATCGGATTTTATAATCATATATAAACATTGACCACACTTCTTGCACAATATCTTACTTTACATCATGGATACGATTTTTCATAACTCATTGATTTAAACTTTTAAACGTTTGGATTTAGTCATCATTTCATATCTTGATTTTTTTATAAATATATACAAATATATTAAACTAGAGAATGTGGCGCAGCATAGCCAAAAATGGATTTTGTGCAAAAAAACAAGAAATTCAACTCAACTTAACTAATTTTTTAATTCACTCTTTCGCAAATTTTTACATTTTATCTTACGTGTTATATATCTTGAGACATTTTATGAGCCACTGCAAAGTTCCAGAAAAACTTCCGTTACTAGTGCACATTTTTGAAAAGAATTTTTTAAAATAAAGACTATCGTTCGAATAAACAAAGATGTCTGATAGTTTACCTCTAACATTTAACCAATTAACCGCGGAATAAAATTTTGTTCCACTCGTTTCACAATGGGGACTTTTTTGCATTTAAACTGCTACTCAAATTTCCATGAGGAAAAATTTCGTCATGCCCCTTGTAATAACGCTGCTAGTATGACGAAATATTTTGTCATATCCAGTTAACTGGTTAAGAGCCACTCTTATCAGCAACAATGTATATATACTCAGACTTATACCATTCATGATGCATGAATGCATATTCTTACACTTTTTTGTTCATTATTTCTTTGATTATGCTCTAAAAATGCATTTTACTATATTGCCTGAAAATAATGCTAATTTTCGTCACATGTTTCTTAAATAAACATTCAATTTTATAAAAAGAAAAAAAATTCTTTCCCATTCAAATACGAGAAAATTATAGATTATTTCTAAGAATGTTAAGGAGTGGTGAGATTCAGATTAATGCTTTCTCTTCGCGACATTTTAAATGATATTGTTACAAAAGGAAGATCTGCGCATAGTCAGTGTGACTCAGAGGTAATGAATTAATTACGCGCTGTAAAAGCACAGGGACGGGAGTTCGAATCCCCACCAAGTCGTATTAATTTAATTGTTGAACTTTAATTTGTATTTATCATTATTCATTTGTTAATGTTCTAGAAGCTTCTAGATCAAGATCTTCTTTCTCATTAGTCAAGATGCAGTACAGTTCTCTTTAGAACATACCAATTTTGAAATAACAGTTATTGTTATACTGATAACTTGCATTATTCCTTTTATTTCTTATATCCCGACTTATTCTTCTCATTTATTTGGATTTTCCGTCCTACATACATGTGTGAAATACGAATTAATACATGCATCTCTCCTTTCGCTAAAGGCTTATGTTTCCAGCCCCTTTTCAACATAAAATAAACTGGCAAAATTTCAAATTTTTCTCCAATTTAAGAACTGCATTAAGTTCACAGAAACTAGGGCGGATCTGGAAGCAAATGACGTAAAACAAGAGGTCGTGAGAGTCAGCAGTGTGCTTTCAACGAAGAAAATTGCATTTTAAGAACTTTTCAGAATATATTCCTTCCGAGTTGGGCACTCTCTGTGTAAAATATGGTCTTCGCGTGCTTTGAGTTTTATCTCGAAAATTTTGACGCTGGGGAAAAGATTTTTTTAGTTACCATGGTAACAGGGTGATTATTTTACGATTGGCCGCCGTTATATTTTAGTTGAAGAAGAGGAACTATTTCCTGGAGTGCCAGTTGATGGGCTTCAAAGGTAGGATTATAGAGATTATATGAATGGAGATATATTCTGCGTCTCTCCTCCATCTCCAGATGTCTAAGAGCATCTGGAAAAGTATACATGTGTAATAACCATTTAAAAAATCGCTTGTAAGTTTACAATTGAAATATCTTGAAAAGAACTACAGTTTCAATTTTGATGTATGTTTTGTGCGATAAATATTTCATTTTAAAGTGAATAATATATATTCATTATATTTTTTCAATGGAAGTGTTAATATGCAGATAATTTTGTTCTATTGATATATACATTCAAAAGTATGTAAATTTCATAGAAAAGTTTTGTTATTGTACTTAAAAACAAAACATTATTTTTTACTAAAAATGTGGAGGCCAAACTGAAATTGTAAAAGCTTAAGATGTCGATAGAAATAATCTATATGTAGTTCGATTCTTATTTTTGAAGTATTTTGAGTAATTATATTGATTATAAAGTAATTTCCAAATCGTTTCATTTTAGGCATTTTACTTCATGATTTTAATTTTAAGTCCGTAGTTTTGATTGACTACCAAACTTTGATTCAATAACTAAGTAAGCCGTATTTTCAATTTTTCGGTACAGTGATAAATTTGAGCCTTTATTGTCCTTTTTATTAAATTTTTTGATTAATTTAATTTATTTATTTTCACTTTTAAAAATAGTTTGTCATTCTTTAGCATAAATATTATGAAGTGCGTTTATAATTGTTTCTTTATTTATGTGGAATTTGGGTTTAGTGAAAATCCACTTAATTGCTGATAATTATATATTGAAAACATTACAGTTTAGCATTTCCATCAAAGCTAAACTGCTGTAATAAATTTGTATTTTATAGACAAGAAGGTCAAATTAAATTATACATTTAATTACAGTAATAAAAACAGCTATTGCAAGTTATAGCTTACAAGATAAGAAATTATACATTACAAGATTAGAAAGATATATTACGAGATAAGAAAACTTTCTACAAGCTAAGAGGATTTTAATTAAAATGTAGTTTAATCACAATTTTTGATAATAAAATTTTTATAAAATATTTACGAAATCGGATCGTTTTCACATATTCATAAATTTTGGAATCAATTTTGATTCAAATTTTGAAAATGCTTTAAATTTAAAAATTATTATTAGAAAAAGAAGAAAGAAAGGGACATTTGATAAAAGTAAATACTTTGAGAATATAATCATAACTCAGAAAGTTGTATGCTTAATTTCATCAAATGCATGTGGAATTTTCTAAACAAAGCAATGGTTAAAGTCATATGACTAGAAATGGCAAAAAAAAAATATTCTTTTAAAAATCCCCACATGCATGAGTCCTACAAGTTTGATGCATCAGTTTTTAATGAGAAATATTCAATAGAAACTTAGCATGAAGCAGTAATGCAGATACAATGAAGGTTCAAGCCAATTATTATTATATGTAAAAATAAATTAATTGAAAAAAAATGTAGAAAGAAATTCCATGGATAGATTTTAGAGTGACAATTCATTTTTTTTTCTCGATTCTTCAAATATGTCAGATAACCAGATATATTTTCCAAATTATACTAAAAATGACAGATTTATTAGTATGTATGGGGCATTCTGATAGCATACCTTCGGAGTGCTTAAAGAACTTGGCGCTAGGAGGTATAACTTTTAATAGAAACTCTACTGTTGATGATCATTTAACTGTTTTCTTGTGCTTTGTCCATTTGAATGCATTTAAAATAGTGCATTCTATTTGGCGATCCTGTTCTTGCCTTCATTATCTAAAGGTAATTTATAAAAATATCCTTTTTTCATTTGCGAACTTTCTCTAAGTTACAACAATTATTTCTATGTTCTTTATAATCTGCCTTTCAAGTTTACCAAAAATTTATTAAAACACTTTGCAATGTAGTAAAATACAAAGAAATTAAGAACATATCCATTACAAAACCAATGTTAGTAAACAAAGGTTTCGGTAGAAAAAATTTTCAAGCTGCAATAAAATTCATTCAAAAGATTCTACGGCAATATTTCGCCAAAAATATCTATGATTTCATCGCCAAACTTCAACTACTTTGATAAAGAACCAATTCATTTGTTTACCTTAAAAAGTGTTTGTAACAACGTAATGTATTCATAGTAATGTTACCAAGAATATATATGTAGGCAAATATCAATAAATACTGATTTCGGGTTTTTCTAAATTTTGTATATTTTTACCAGTTTCTTTCGATTGAGTTTAGAAAATTTTGGAGTGAAAATTGCCAATATTTTCAACGATTTATGGTACAACTCACCAATTTTAATCACCGACATTTTTTAAGATTTCATATTATTGTTTGTTTATTTAACTTTCGCCTGTATTCGAAAGATATACATTAAATAAACGGATATGATTTATGATGATATTGAACAAAATTGAGGTTAGAAAGAAATAACATTAATATAAAACTAACATAGTTTATACGGATTATAATAAATATTACACGCATAAATCGTTAATGTACCAATGGAACAGAAATTCGGAAACAAAACAAGAATGTAAAACAGTAAATTTCTACTTATGTATTTAGATGTCTCAATCATATTATTGCTCTAAATTTATAATGGAATTCGTAGACATAATTTTCTTCTAATCAATTTTATTACAATAATCAAAACACGCTGTTTGTTTTGCTTTTTATAATTCATAAATATTCAACGAATATTATTCGTAACTCCATAATGTAAACTTTTTGATCCTTAATCCTTTTGATCGGATCCAATTTTTTTTAATGTATAACTTTTTTGATTCGATGATAAAGTTTCGCTCTTAGGTTCGTTAGAAAGCGGTTAGGGTTGTAAATGTATACCATGAATAATTTGCTGTTTGTATAAGAGATTGATGCAAATGAAATCGATTGTCGTAGATGTTTACAGTTTTTGCAGAGTAATTAGGTTGGCCGATTTTCTGCCATCATCGGAGAAACTGTTAAAAACTTACATTTTTTTCTAAATTTTTAGGACAATTTCAAAATTATGCACTTTTTTGTGAAAAAATATTTGCTAACTATTAAAGAGACGCGTATTGTATTAATATTTGATAGTGGAATAAAATAAGTATAACAACTGTTATCTTTTATCATAAAACTTGTATGAATACACGTTTTTAAAATGCTGTATAGCATTATTTTTAATATGTTATTTATATTTGGATAATTCTACTGCTTATTCTGAAACTGTATTTAGAAAGGCAATTAAAATTTTAACTATAAAATAAACGAAATTTTAATCCTTTCAATATTTTGAGTCGTGTAATTACAAAATTCTATTTTACCTTTTTCAAAAATTCAAAATTTTAGCTTTGCAAGGATGTCAACTTAATTTCCTTACTAAGTTATTTTCTCTAATTTTAATGAATTTCAAAAAAGTTTTTAGTATATTTATTAGCAAGTCTTTTTATTACATTTATATTACTTGCGTATTTGTCTTTGTATACACGCGTGTTAAATTAAAAAACTCTTCTTTATGCGACTATTGCCTTCTATCTCATACAAAAGAAAGATAATTCAGAGGCTTATTTCTGTGATATGTGTACATTTCTTGCACTATTTGAAACTGGAAAACACATTTTGCTTTTATTTATCTGCTTACATTTGGGAAAAATTTAAAATAATACATCTCTGACCAAAACTAGAAATTGTCTGATTGTCTTTCAAGAGGATATTTCTCCATTCAAATTTATTAGACAGTTGATCTGTAGAGAACATCACCTCTTTGGCGCACTTTTTCAAAATCACCAACTCGCCGAGCTCTTGCGTCTTATCTGCCAGAAGAAGATATCCTCCAACGACAACATCGGGTTGCCATATTTGGCGCTAAATATCATTAGCGAAAAGGGGGTGACGCTCTATCCTGTCGCACCTATTAGACAAAGAAATCAACAAATTGATTGGTCATTAGAAAATATATCTAATGTTAATAAAGAATACTAAAATCATCCTTGAACCTTTACATTTCAACCCACTTTTTTCCTCTAAACAAAACCTGCAAAGGCTCGACTGACCTTTAAAAGAATCTTTGACCAATAAGAGTTGTCAGACAAGAAAATCAATCACATTCATTGGTTATCATAAATTAGTTCCAGTTTAAATGTTCAATAAAGCATGATGATGTCTCCATTGAACTTTTATATTATAATACCTTTTTGTCTTCTGAGCAGTACTAGCAATTACTCTACGGACATTTAAACGAATCCTTGACCAATGAGAGTTGTCAGTCAATGAAATCAATCACATTCATTGGCTATCAGCATACAATTCTGATTTGAAGCTAATGCCATCCTTGAACTTTAATGTTTCAACCCACGTTTTCCTCAATTTGAGACAAAACTGTTGAAAGCAAACATAAATAGAAAAAACTGCAATTCAACCTCTAATAATCGTTTTTACAAATAAGATTACATTTAAAAATAAATATCGGGAAAATGAACTTTAAATAGAATACGATATTTTGGACAAAAAGCTTTTATTTTTCTTAATTTTATCTTAATTTTGCTTTTGCACATGTGATTATTAGTAGAAGAAAAAGCAAAAAGGTTAAATAATATTCTTAGTTAAATTAATATAAATAAGTAGAAAAATATTAACACAAATGCTGCATAATATTTTATTACAATGGTATTAAATAAAATAATGGCATAACATAATGATTGACAGTATGTTATGAATGATTGATAATATTTAAAAATCTATCGTCTTCATTTCATTTCGTTATAAATGGGTATTTAACCACTTGTCATACGAATTTATTTAACTTTCTAGTTAGATAACTCATCCTATTTTGGTAATTTATTGTTAATTTGATTTTTTTAATGGAGCATTTGGGATACAAAATCGCTTCATATTAATTTTTTCGTATTTAAATACTTAATTCTGTGGATTAATTGCAGACTTGAAAATAGAAATGCAGTAATTCGATGCGCGTGTCGGACACGTCACGGTATGCGAAGTGGTTAATAGTTGACAATCACATTTTTAACCCATTTTTTATTTTAGTCCTCTACGAAAACCGTAAGCTTTACTAAGATCATATGTAAAGAGAAATCATGGAAAAATGCGATTTTGTTTTGGTTAACTATCTGATATTAATACTACCGAGAACTTTTTTTTGCTGAATGTCTTTGAGATTGTTCATCAAATGTATTGAAACTCTTCTTCTAATTTTTAGTCTTTAAGTATTTGCCACATTTTTAAGTCAAAAATTGTCTAAAAAATTACATTAAAAATATACTATTACTTTCATAATCAGCAGGTGTATAATTATGGTTAAAAAACATATAATATATAGTATAAATCAATTTTTTTCGTAAATTAAATCTAATTTTTCCATAAATCGTATTTTCTTAATTAGTTACCAGCTTTTAAAACTTTTTCTTTTCTTTATGAAATTCAGTTCGTTAAAATAGAAAGAGTGATCTTCCAAGTTATTGTTTCCGTTACCTGAAAGTGAAGTTTTTTATGGCTACTTTTTTAAATACCAATCTTGTAACATTTTATACTCTTATTTACCTGTTTTTGTTAAACATGTATCATATTGAAAGTTTATGATATATTTTATTTGGTAATTGTATGTTATTTATTTATTTTTCTTTTCTTTTATTTGTCATTATTTCATTTTCTTTTTATCTAACTGGTTTTTCTTTTTCATTTCAGGTGAGTTTTTGAATTTCAAATGAATATCAATTTAATGTCCTATAAATGGTAAATATAAATTCCAAATATTTTTGATAAGTTATTGTACAAAATGGAACACGAAATCCTTTTGCTTGTCTCCGTTATAGAATACAGACGGCTGTAATCATAAACAAATGCGGCTGTACTTTTTAAAATCCAAATCCGAAGAGTTTTAGGAAAATGTAATAAATATGGAAAAATAATTGATAACAAATTAGTAAAGTAGAAATGATTTCATGTAAATATTTTTGAACGCAGGGGTTTTAGGAGAAAAACCGTACAGTTACTGTTGTTCAAAACATGTTATGTTTCGAAAGGTGTTGAAAAGCTAGAGGAGTTTTTTCCCCTTCATGTTGAAAGAAATATTTTTTTACTTCTTTTCGGTAAAGGCTCATACTATTAATAGTGCAGGATGCAAGAGAATCTCGGACGATGTGTAAAACTATGTGAAACAAAAATAATAACATATAAAAAATATTAGCTAATAACTTACACTAGATCTGTTAAAATTAATAAATTTCATTGTGAGATCCTTTGTATTGGTTTCATTGCTGATCCTTTGATTTGGTTTTTGGCAAGACAAATTTAAGTCTAACTCTATGTAAATATTAGAGAAATATAATTATCATGTCAGAACATGATGTTGTTTTTGGGATGAGGTTTATGGCGTCAACAAAAATCCGAGGGCGAAAAATAAAAATTTTATTATCTGCACGAGCATCTCCAAAAATGAGCTTTTAATAACCCGTTGCCATTGAATTTACCAAAAGCCCCGATTTTTAAAAAATAAGTTAATGACTACAGCGAATAAAACCTAGAAAAATGTCATTTTGAGCACGTGATTATATGAAACGAAATAAATAGGAAATGCGATATTTTTTTTAAACAATAAATTCGAGAAAAAGTATTTTTTTAATCGTTTGCAATACTAAAGTGACTCATTCAATGAAACCATTAAAATGACTAAAAATATAATTTAACTTGCCCGAGTACGCGGTGCTTGACAGTTCAAGAAATGATGTTCTGACATGAAACATTGAAATATGCATAGCAGATTTCATTGTAATCTTTATTATATTTATCATTTTTGTTCTCTATGCTTCATACTTAAAATAGTGTAATTATTTAACTGTTCAAACATTTTATCTCAATAATCTCACTCGACTTGAGGAATTTATAGGTTTAAACAATTTTGTGTTTTGAAAAATATAAGGCTGGAATTATATGCTTGTGTTTATGCCAGATATTTTAGCAGTTTAACTTAAGAAACTTTTCTATTTATACAATTCAGTTTCCTAATCCCCAGTACTAAAGTTATGTTTGTCTACATACTTTATTTTTGCGTTTAACTTGTACTTCTTTTTACTTTTGCCATGCTGAAGTTTTCAGAAAAGCTTTGATGTTGTCTTCGTCATTTTACTATATATCAAAATTATGAGATCCTTCCATAAATATCCCTCATAATACTTTAAAATGGAACGCTAATATAATAAAACTAAGTTCAACCATAAATGTTTTATCATTAGTTAAAGACTATAATTTCTTTAACTCAAAAATTTCAAAGATTAACATAAATGAAATTTAGTGTATTATATTTACGCAATAATTGTTCGAAGTTCGAATGCTATATCAATATCCATTATTTATTTACTATATAATGACAATTTCATTCCTTTCTATCTAGCCATTCTATACACGAATCTTCGCTTTCTCGAGAATACATGAATTATGGAAGGTTGGTCATTCTACATAGGAACAGTTAAAATTGAATAACTGACATTATCTATATGGAACATTAGTATTCAGAGTTCTATATAATATCAATATATTAAAAAGCTTTTAATGTAATAGAACTAACGTTAACTAACGACATTTACAAGGGGTCTGTCGAAGCCATCAACTATATTTATTTCATAAATTTCTTTAATATTATGTTATTGCAGTCATGTTCTATACATATAAGAATGATTTAATATGAAATTGATTTTTTAATAACTCAGGCATTTAGTCAAACCAATTAAATTCGATGATTATTTTCTTTGTCTGTAATACTGATTAATTCAATTAAAACCGTAGCGTATTAATAATACCGATTCCCTTGATAAAATAATTTTAAATTTCAATATGTGTATGTAAAACTTCTAATTTGTTTTTTGTGTTATTCATCAAGCTACATAAACACCCCTAAAATTGGCGAAATAATAATAAACTAAAAGCTACAAATAACTACTAGCCACATTTTAATTAAAATAAATACTGGCAACAACAAACTTTGAAGTTACTGCATATATTGCTTAATGTATTTACTATTTCAGAGGGGTTTCTTATTAATTTCTAAGAAATATTAATTAAATAGAAAAAAATTCTTTAGACTGTGACCTTAGCTTTTTACAGTTGTTGAGAAATAACTTACTAAAAATGTGTATAAAAAAATGGAAACGTTTTAATTGATATGTGTTGTAAATTGTAGATTAAAATGTTTTGAAAATTTATAAATAGCATAATCAGGTTTAATTTATACTTTTTTCCTTAAAAAATATATATAATCTGTGTTTTCAGCGTTTTGACAGGCGTAGAACTTTCCAAAAAATATTAAAACAGTATAAAAATTCTATATTTCACAAAAGAGCTCCTTAAAAGGGAGTATGGCGTCTTCCGTTATCTCAAATAAAATTAATGAATTCTACTTGACATTATGCATTAAATCATCTATGAATTATTTCTAAAAATATAAAAATTTATTAACATAATTCTCAATTCCCCATAAAAAGCTTTTGTTTTAAGGATAGATAATAATTCATTAAATATCTTTTAGTGGATATTGGTCCATTGCCAAACTGGAGTAGTTTTGCTTTGTGATCTGTACTCTCTTCAGTATGTGAATGACTGAATGCCTATTTGTGAATTTAAATTTAATATGAGCGTATAAAACATCGTTAAAATATCTTCCAAATGTTCATTATATAACCAATATTTATTTCGTGTGGACTAATGAAATGAAATAAGTTTGTGGTTTGCATCCAATACATTTATTTCTCCAGAAATAGAAGCCTTGCCCTATATTGGCATATGTTACTGTTTAAATTTTAAAAAATGTTCTTAATGATAAAGACAGAATATTCTTTCCACATAAGAATAAGTAATTTATTGCTACTAAATTCCATTTTAATGTGATTATTTGAAGTTTAGATAGTTTAAAATGTTTAATTTGAAATATTAGTATTTAGGAATATATGTTATGCTTTTGGTTATATATTTAAAACATCAATCTGTATTGGTTATTTTATAGTTGATTATGTACTAAATTGATAACATTTAGTCCATAAAAACCATATTTTACATCATTCTATATATTTTAGAATTTTTAAAACTCAAAAATATTCTTTATGCTGTCTGAAATGACCAACACCAACTGAACACTAAGACATTAATTTCTTTTAAACTGCAAGAGAGTTCCAATGGAATCAATAACAATTCTAAAAAATATTCATGCCAGTAGATTTCCCACTATGAAATATTATACTCAAATAAAAGATGGGTAAAAATTTTCAGTGGTAGCAATACACTTTAACAAATATTTATCTGTTATTGTGATTTCTTAATATCATAATATTATTTCTGTAAGACTTGTTAAACTGTCACAGAAGAAATCGAGTTTTTTCTAAGATAGTTTGTAAATATTAAATGTAGTTTAATGAAATTATATATAAGAGTATAATATCATGGACTTTTTCTTTAATGCATTTTTTGCATATCATTAAATAAATTTATGAGCTTTCCCTTAACAGAATTAAAAAAGCGGTTAATTATAATATTATATTAATGCCAGAAAATCACAGATTTAATTGTTACCTTATTTCAAGTTTTTAGTTTTTTCTTCTTCTTTATTTAAAATTTTTATTTGAAAACAAGTATTTTTGTTGCCTTAAATGACAGTTTATTTGCTTTTGCATTCCAACTGCATAACAATAACTTTACAAGAGAAATTATGGAAAAATATGACAAACTGATCTTGGAAGATATTTTATTAATAACACTGGTATTCTAAATTTACATTTTCTTAAATTTTATTTGAAGTATCGATGTAGTTTTGGTTATTAAATTAATTTAAACCGCTAATTAATAGCTTACATACCTTAATTTTTTGCATTTTCTCACATCAGACATAATAAAATGTATAAAAAACTTTGTACTGCATCTACTTCATTTTTGTTCGTAGCTAAAGCGCAAGAACATCTGCGAATTCATTGAATTAAATTTACAATAGCGTATTCTTTCCAAAAAAAAATGCGAAATCAACTTCAAAATGGAATTCTTTATTTCATTATTTTTTTCGCAAAGACGCGGGACTGTTGGATATGCAGGCGATACGTGCGAACAGAACAGAACAAAACTTATTCGCCAGTGTTATACCAGTGACATCCTTCCGCTGTTCATCCGTGTTTTTTTTCTGGATTCGGCTGTCTCCAGATTTAATTTAGAAGCGAGTCTTCGAATTTTCTTCCGTGGAATGAAACTGCCAGCAGAGCTGCGTTTGTTCTTATAAGTTCAAACTTGATACCAACCAGAAAAACGCAATTTAACTTTTGTTCACATCCGTCCTAGCATAGTTTTTGTTTTGTTTTATTCCTTTGTCTGTGACATGTTTATTCAAAATTCCTTCCTTCTACGCCTACGCAGTTCCTTGTTTTGAATGTTTCGTATTTTATTTATTTCCGTATGTGAAGAAACATAAAAACAATGGTGACCAAGTCCTAAAAAAATAACAATAATTCATCTATTTTCAGTCTATTTTTTAATAAAAATTATATCGTAGTTATTGATTGATGCCTACAGTGCCATAGCTTTCACCAAATAATTCTAAACACAATCGTACCATTCTAAATCTAATATGTGATTCAGGGGTTTTAATTATCTATGATCTAACATACAAAATCTGTTCTCTAACTTTCAAGAATCAAAGATATCATTATAGACAGAATAACATTTATTTAAGAACATAACATAACATAACGCCGTCCTGTGCCCCCGGTGCCTATAACGCTAGGTTATCTAACCAGTTGGAGGAGCACAAGATGGGAGAAAGAGGAGGAAAAAAAGAAAAGAAAGGGAAAAAGATGCTCTTTTGAGGGATTTTTTAAGTTATAATTTTGATTGATTATTACAAGGGGAATTCTTGTGTCAACTATTGTAGGTCTTGAAGAAATCTTGGTATTTATGAATATGGTTTATTATGGAGTTGATTTTGCCGCGTGAAAGGGTGTTTGATGCAACTCTCCTGCACCATTCTTCTCCGAGACTTCTTTCTGGCGTTCTCATGTGCCATGAGAGAGTGAGTAGGCATTCTGTGGCATAGTGAATTGGAGATCCTATTTCCCCACAGCTACAGTAAGGAGAGTTGGCTAGATGGAATCTGTATAGGTATGTCGGGAAAGGGCCGTGTGTAGTGAAGAAAAGGCTGTTTCGCCTTCTTCCCATTCATTTTGCCAACTTGTCATCATATCGATTTGGAGGATGTTCTTCAGATGAGATCTTGGGAGCTTCATTAGGTTCCAATCTTCATTCGCACTAGCCGCTGTTTTGGCTAGTTTGTCGGCCGCTTCATTCCCGTCATAGCCTACATGTGCCTTGATCCATGAATTCTTGAAAATCCTCATTTATTGAAGTACACGAAGACCTGCACAAACACAGATATTGACCGTAATATCTCTTGTTAGACATAACAAAATCCGAATAGCTAAGATTAAAAATAAATGTATCAAAGTTCTAGAAAACTGCGCATGCGCCGGTTTCCAAGGCATCCACAGATGGAAAGGGGATAAGGCGTCTCTTAGCTGGATCAGTAATATTTTAAAACAATACTTAATTCATTATGCACTGTAATGATAGAAAGTTTAATAATAGGTTATTTCTATTTATAGAATATTATTACGAAAATTTCTCTCCTATGGGTTCTTTTTGTTGGTGGTGGGCGCATGGTATAAAGACACAATCAACAAGCCTCAATTGAAAACCATGACGTTTATTTATGCAGACACCAACACTAGGATGACGAATACACAGACGACAAATATGTACAGCCTAGATGAACACAGGACAGCACACTACAGCAGACAGTAGCCCATGAGTAGTATTCGATACCAGCTCTGAAATCACAGACAAAATCCAGCAGGAGAAAGGTTCCTCGGAGCTTCGATCTACGGTCTTTCCAACGGCTTATCGCTGTCTTTTCGCTTTGGCTGCCCTCTGACTACCACACACTATAAATCTCTGCTTCTACAGTAGAAAACACGATTCGGCACACAGCAGTTCAGCGCTCGCTTGAACTACAAACACAACGCGAGCACTTCGCTATCTTCTAGAAAACTCTTTACTTTTTTGTACTCCAGGCTTAAAAATGTTGGCCTTTTATAGCTATCGGGAGACGGGCTGAGAATCTTCTAGGCCAATCAGGGTGCATCTCGGTTTATATTGGACGAATAGTAAAAATTCTTAAAGTTTTCAGTGTTATCAATTTTATCGCCAAAGTTGCCAAATGAAAGCAAGATTGTCGCCAACCTCCGACATCACTAACACATGCAACAGTGATTATCTTAAAACGATGTCTTTCTTACGATGGCACTTTTCGTGCTGGGAAGCAAAATCATAAGTTTGAAACAATATAAATGAGCGACTCTTGTATGAAAATTAATTTATTTCGATATCTCGGAACCGGCTCTAACGAATTAGACCAATTTTATATTTAGATAAGGTTTTGCTTTTTGCTAAATTATATAGTTGTCATTTCTTGATTTTATTAACGAAAACAACTTTTTTATGACTAAATATTGATGTGATCTGCATAAGCGTTTATTTAAAATTTTAAACACACACACACACACACACACACACACACACACACAAACTGGTTGAGCGAAGTTTGGTTTAAGAAGATATTTGAAGAAAATATTTGTAAATAAGTTAACTGATGTTTCGATTTGAACAATTAAGTTTGCAACATTAGATTTAGAAATCCATATAAAACAAACATAAAAACATTTTAAAGAAGGAAACCTGTAAATTTTCATTCAATTATTAAAGAATTTAGTCTTAGAAGCTTGCATACATATTCAAATTTTCATGTCTCAGCTCAGAATTCCTATTTACAGCTTGCACCATAACGTTTCATAAATACACAGAAAATATTTATTTCCTTTTCCACTGTTTTAGATAAATTCAAAATTTTCGCCTACTTACTAATGGTACGGTACCAAATCCATATTTTTATTTTCTGTGCAATATTATAGGAATTATATTTTGCTAATAACAGCTTTTTTCTTAAATTTACTTTATAGTGCCAATATAAACAGCCTCTTTTTGTAAAACAATGATGAGAAGATCTTCACAAGGAAATATTTTTTGTATATTAGCGTGGGAATTTATTTTGTACTTAAATTTGCATTATAGCATTAACATAATTCATTTCTTTTTGTAAAATAATGCATATAAGATCCTTTATAAAGAAAATCAAGACTTCACGATGAAATATTTTCTGTACAATATTGTTGAGGTTATAATATGTTTTATTAAACATACTTCGTTAACATATAACCAATCTGTTTTTGTAAAACAATGCTTGTGAAATTCTTCTTGAGGAAAAGAAAGGCTTCAGAAGGAAAAAATTTCTACACAATATTGTAAAAATTATATTTAGTAACAATATTTTAATTAAATGTACTTTATAGCATTAAATAATTTTTAAATTTTTTTAAAACAAGCCATGTAAAATTCTTCATGAGAAAAAGCAGTGCTTCTCTAGGAAAACATTTCTGTACAATATTGTAGGAATTTTTGTACCATATTATAGGAATTCTGTGCAAT
>JAOUZG010044990.1:892774-915589 GCA_026289955.1 Argiope argentata | reverse complement strand
AATACAGGAATTCTGTGCAATATTATAGGAATTTTTGTACCATAATATAGGAATTCTGTGCAATATTGTAGGAATTTAGCAACAATGTTTTTCTTAAATTTACTTTACAGTATTAATATAAACAATCTCTTTTTTGTAAACATTACCTCTTTTATGTAAAATCCTTTATGTTAAGAAATATTTCTTCACAAGGAAAAAGTTTCTATACAATATTGTAAAAATTACATTTAGTTACAATATTTTTTATTGAATTTACTTTATAGCATTAATTTTTTTTTAATTTTAAACAAACAATGTAAAATTCTTCATGAGGAAAAACAGTGCTTCTCTAGGAAAACATTTCTGCACAATATTGTTGGAATTCTGTGCAATATTGTAGGAATTTTACAGCAATGTTTTTATTAAATTTACTTTACAGAATTAATATAAACAACCTTTTTTTTGTAAATATATCCTTTTTTATGTAAAATCATTTATAATGAAAAATATTGCTTCACTAGGAAATTTTTCTGTACAATATTGTACAAAATTATATTTTACAACAAAGTTTTTATCAAATTATTTTATGACATTAACATAAACATATTTTAGTAAAATTCTCCATGAAGAAACAAAATGCTTTGTGAGGAAAAAATTTCGAATTCCTTCCTTTCGAATTCCTTCTGTATATTTCGACATAATCACAAATGATTTACTTAGGTGACGAAATATTATCAAGGCTTCAAACAAATTCGACTCTTTTATCTCACGAGGCTTAATTTAAATTGATTTCTGCATCTCAAGCATGGACATTTTTAAATCGATGTTGCAATCTCTCGACTTCTTCTCTCTGCTGAAACTTCTGTCTACCAGCCAAAGATACGCTGTTGCTGTCATAAGTAATGAAAAGTGCAAAGAAATGGAAAATCCTGTCATCCCAGTTCAGCTACTTCCAACACGTAGAGTGTCTGTCAAATATCGAAAATGTCAACACCTAAGTGGAACGGCATCAGAAAGGCGGGCAGGCCGAACGTCTACTTCTCGGAGTAAGAGAAACTTCCTGCGTCCGGCATTTATTAAACTTGAATGCTTATTGAATAAATATCAAACTCGCCGATCCATAAATGCCACTGTAGTTGGTTCATTTCACTTAGAAATTTTCCAGACTTTATAACTGACTTATAAAATAGTGCGATATTAGTTTAAAAACAGGGGGGGGGGACTAAATGCCATGAAGCAATTAATGAACTTATTAAAAAATTTACTTAAAAAATTATTTATCCGAATTATTTTTAAATCATGAGGCATATTTTCTATCAGATATTTAATATTTTAAATTTAGTTTTGCACATTAGATAGATTTTTTTTGTGTGTTACGGGGATCAAATAATTGAAAATTGTACAAAAAAAAACTCATTGGTCAAATGATTCAAAATAGTACAAAAAAGAGACTCATTGATCAAATGATTGAAAATAAAAAAAAACTCATTGGGCAAATCATTGAAAATAGTACAAAAAATGGCTCATTGATCAAATGATTGAAAATAGCACAAAAAAGGGACTCATTGGTCAAATGATTGAAAATAGTACAAAAAATGACTCATTGGGCAAATGATTGAAAATAGTACAAAAAAGACTCATTGATCAAAGGATTGAATATAGTATTAAAAAAAGACTAATTGGTCCAATGACTGAAAATAGTACAAAAAAAGACTCATTGGTCAAATTATTGAAAATAGTACAAAAAAGACTCATTGGTTAAATGATTGAAAATAGAACAAAAAAGACTCATTGGTCAAATGATTGAAAATAGTAAAAAAAAACTGATTGAGAAAATTTATCCAATTTAGCAATTTGATTGCTGGTTTTATAATATTGATTTGCTTAAAATATGAGATATGTTGAGATTTTTTGAATACTGAATTATTACCTTATTGTTTTACTGATTAAATGGTCTCCTTTCGCGTAAGGAGTCAAATGAGGGAAATAGTACAAAAAAACTCATTGAGAAAGTTGATCCTATTTATTAGTTTGAATGCTTGGTTTATAAAAAAATTAATTTGCGGAAAAGGTGAGATTTTTTGAATACAGAATTATTTCCTTCTTGTTTCATTTATTAGATAGATTTTCATGTATAAGGTCGTTATTTTCAAAAAAAAAATGAAACTGAAAATTTTGGTTATGATTCTTTATTATGTAGACTCCCCATAACAAGTTTTGAATATTATTGGATAAAAAGAGAATGGTTAAGATAGACTTTTTAATATCAATAAGTTTATTAATTTTCAAAGCTCTCTTGAAGAAATTCTACCTTTGTTTTATAGAAATCTAAAATTCCGTTTGTTTTTTATATAAAACAAATTTGTTTAATAATAAACATGTTTTTTATATACAATACATCAAAAAATTTATTAATTTTCAATGACATTTTCTCTTGAAGAATTCTTTGTTTTATTTAAATTTGAAATTCCATATTTTTAATCATAAGAGAAATTAATATATTATAACTTTTAAATTGAAAATAAATTATTTTCTTTACATCTTTTGAAAATGAATTATTTTCTTTCATGCAAAATCATAACAAATCGTTCTGGTTGTTTTACGTTATAAAATTTGCGAAGTTTCCTAAAATGTTACAAATTACCTAGATTGAACTAGATAATGCAATGTAAACTCTGTGAAGCTGCGTGATTTCCGCGGAGAAAATTTCTCAGTGTCTAGATAATTATGTACATGCAATCATATAAAGCATCACGCAGATTGGATTAAAAAAATTTTAAGTCCTGAATTTTAATGAATCAGAAATATACATTAAATGAACATTTTTCAAGGCAAGATAATTTATTGTAATAACTAAGTCAATTCAAACGTTTCTAAGAAATCGAATCCCTAACACTGCTAGCTAACATAATGAATATTAGCTTGAGTTAAAAAAAACATCTCTTTGATTCCATGAGCTACATTATTTTTTCACTAAATATGAATTTTAAATATTTTTAATAAGAAATTACATTTTAAGTTTAATTAAGATTATTTGAAAAGAATATTTTACTAAGAACACGCTGTTTTGGTTTAAGATTTTTGAAAACTCAAAATGCCTGGGCAATAAATTGGCGACTTACCGCTTTTGAAACATCAATTTTTTGCTTTTAGGGTTATAATAAAATAAAACAGTAGGCTGTTATATTTAGCTATTTACCGCCAAAAAATTTGTAGTTTGTAATTCAAAAGTTTCAGTCAATGGCAACATTCTTTCTTTCTTTTTTATTTATATTTATATTGATTGATTTATTTATTTTTGTAAAATGTCTTTATCAAGTCAAAACATGATATTATATTGGTTTCAGATTTCTGAAATTACAAAATAAACGATCAGAAAATTGAAAATTGGCGATTTATGGTTTTTGGGTATCAATTTTTGGTGTTTAGGGTTATTAGAAAATAATAATACTTGTCACATTTGGTGACTTATCACCAAAAAGCTACAACTTGGAACGAATGTCCGCCGTGATTCTTGATATATCGACTTATACGTATTCTGATAGTCACATGATAGTTTTAAACCTATTTAAATTGGTTAATGGCTTAAATTAATTAAGAAAATCAGTGTCTTAAAATTAATTATGTTCTCATATGATAACATGGCATATGAAACAGCAGATTTCAATTTTTAAAATTTTTTTTATTATTTTTTAATTTTATTTTCCTTATTTTCCGAAGTATTTAAGCATTTTATTATTTAGAAGCATAATTCTGCCTTCTACTGTATAAATGGAATTATTTTGGACATTGATTATCTCGTAATGTAGAAATAATGAAATAATATATATTTGGCAAGTGTTTGTAAAAGTTAGTCTTTGCTTCAATTCAGTGAACCTCTAAAATTTTTCCTTTCATTCTCTACCCATGGTCACTGAAACAAACAGTTATATTTTAAAGCTTCCTTTGAGTTAAAAAAAAGTCAGTTTAATTGTAAACTAAACAGTTATTAAAATTTCTATCAGCTTAATTATTTTTTTCTAGAATTCTGTTTAAGGCGTTTCATTAAATATTCTAATAGGTTTTCCGTTCTAACTTTTACCTGAATGAGGTTTTAATATCTCTTAATGTCTAATTCAACAAAAAATAAAATAACTCAAGTGGACCAAATTATGGGCTGTGAATTTTCTGGTCGATGAAGTTTAATCGAATGTACATTAATTTCTATATAATATTATATTGATGACGGGAATGTAGGGCTTTGATATTTTTGAAAATTCAAGGTGATGAAAGTTAATCTAATTTATTTAGATTATTATACATAAATTGATTTTATTTAAAGAAAAGCACATCACTATTATATGAGTTCAAAATTTTAAATTTGCTTTTCACCGATTTCTTTGAGGACTTGTACCCCTCCTCTTTTCAGCTACAAGTAATGGAGTTTCCATATGAAAGTATCAGTTACAATTTGCTGATAATTAATTTGATTATTAATACTGCCTTATAAAGTTTAAGTGTTTATTAATAATTTTATTTTATGCTTCTGAAATTATTTAGAAAAATAACTTAAAGCCATCTTGTGCGCTCAGTGCCCATAACACAAAGTTTTCTAACAAGAAAGGTGAGTGTAAGATGAGAAAAAAAACATTAAATGAAAAAATGATAATTAACAATAGAATATCCCAGTTATCAAACAAAAACTTCAACTAACTATAATATGTGACGTTTTGGTCTTTAGTATTTAGTTGTCTTGGTATCTGTGAATGCGATTTATTAAAGCGTGGTTCTTCTGACGAGAAAGAATATTCGATTCTATACCATTCTTTCTCGAGACTTTTTGGGAGCTTTTTCATGTGACATGACAGAATTAACATGCAAATCAGTGGGATTAGGAACTGGAGATTTTGTTACCCCACATCTACAGTATGGAGAGTTAGCCAAATAGAATCTCTATAGGTATGTCTGGAATAGGCTGTTTCTATTGAAGAACAGAACATGCGTTATGTATCATTTCACCAAATGAAGAGAATCTTAGGGTATTATACTAAAGGTGAACTAGTCCATTTCCCCTCCTATTTTTTTGCTTTTTTATCATCATCTCTATTTGAAAGACGCCCATTAGATGGCTTCTTAGCTTCTCTAAATGTGGGTCCTGATCTAACCGTTGGTTTTGTTAGTTTCCGCCATAACCTACGTATACTTGGATCGATGAGATTTGAATGTGGATATATTTAAGAAAGAGGGTGAATTGTGTTTGTGAGGGGGATTTTGAAGAACTTGTAGCTTGTACTCTTGCTTTATTGTCGACAGAATCATTGAATCTGATGAGGAGCGAGATATTGAAAATTTAACTGCTCTCTTGAATGCCAATAGTTCAGCTTGGCAGACCGTATTTCCTTTCATTAGGCTGATAACTTTCTGGTGTGCATGACACAAAATGCAGCGCCACTCCAGCTGAGGACTTTTATCTATCCGTGTAGATTCTATACTCTGAATTTTGTGATACACCATCTTCCAAAGAGATTGATTATTTAGAGACAGCAACTCTAATCAGAAGCGTCAAGATAAATTACTTGGAGCATCAAAAGAAAAAAAAACTAATGAAGTTTGTGATGTGTATATTTTTTCATCATCAGAAAGATTTACGTCAGAAAATTAAGAACAAGTTAGTTCTGTGCAAAGTTAGTTCTGTTTGTTCAAGTGCAAAAAGAAGCTGAGACAACTTTCGATTTGTTTATTTTTAATATTTGTATACTTTTAATTTCACAATTGAATATAAAAATTATTTTTCCGTTAAAATTTTGGTTTTGTTGACTATTACTATTCTTCAAAAATTACACCAAAAGCCATCTCGAATAATGGAGTATCGATTTTAGTGAAAATCAGCTTGATTCCATAATACCGTATCCGTCTGTATATGGTGTTTAGAAGAGTTATCTTGGATTATCAGTAAAGAGTGAATCTTGGATTATCAGTTGAAGAATAATCTTGGATTATCAGTGAATCTTGGATTAACAGTGATTCAGTTGAAAAGAGAGTCTTGAATTATTTAGTAGTAAGTTGAATAGTGAGACTTGGATTATCAAGGAATCAGCTAAAGAGTGAGTCTCGAATTACTAAAGAATCAGTTAATGGATGAGTCTTGAATTACCAATAAGTCAGCTGAAGAGTGATTCTTTTATTATAAATAGATAATTAGATTACTAATTAACATTTTTCCATAAATAAGAATTACGAAGTCTTTCTCAAAACAGCTCTTGTATTGTTGTAGAATGCTCATCTTAATAAAATGTGACTATATATATATAAATTCCACATCTCTACCGAAACAAATTGACTTAATTGAAACAAAATTTCTAATCTTATTATTTAAGATAGGACAAAGAATACCATCGAATTTTCAAATTGCAAAAGATAATCAAATGTTATTCAATTAGAAATTAAACAAAATCTTGCAGCTCTTCCAAAGTAACTTCGGAGAAAATTATTCCATTAGAAGTTTTCTGTACCATTTAAAATTCAAAATTTTATCTTTCTAATGACTAATAACATTTATGAATAATTTTATTAGTAAATGATATGATTTTTATTCAGTTTTTATTAATTTCTGTGTAATTTAATAAACAAATACTTAGTAATAAATAATTTAATAGATGAAAACGATTTTAAAACAAAGATGTTTATGTAAACTTCATTCCAAGAAATAACTAGCTTTTGAATTACTCTATATTTGTTTTTTGATATTTCTATTTCATCTTTTAAACTATTTATAAAAGTATTTGCGAATGGTGTTGGAAAAATTCTTACATTTATTTAAATATATTTTTTTAAAAAAAATTCTTACTATTACATTTTTTTGTATCTTTACGTGTTTTCTAAAAAGTAATTAATGAGTTACAATATATTTTTTAAAGTATAGAGTTTTAATTTATAAAAGAAATCTGTTGTCAACGGTTTTTAAAAATCGTCTGAATCAATTAAAATCCAAACTTTAATTAAAACAATTTCAGACGATATCAAGTTTTTGTTTATTAGATTTTAAAGGAAAGTAGTTTTTAATATTTCATATTAAATATTTTTTTCTAAAAATATTTAACATTACATCATTTTATTCCCGAGAAACGCTGAGAATATTAGCTAGTCTAACTATAAAATTATTGAAATATATTCTCCGCGTGGTATGGTATATATTTATACATATATACCATTTCAAAACTCACTATTCAGCTAATTCTGAAGTGCCGTGAAATTAAATGTATTAAAACAATGAAAACTGAATTGCTGAATGATCACCTTCATTAATACCAGTCCTATTAAACCTGTTCCTCTTGAACACTTGACAAGGGCCAGCATTTTGTTAAAGATTCAACATTATTCGAAACTGTTGAATTTAATGCGCATATTACCGAAATATCTAACTGGAGTGTAACGGATGGAACTATCATTAATTCAGCTTGGCTGTGAAAGGCTTGAATTTAATTATTGAATAAAATCTCGAAATCTCAAGGGGGAATACCAATTTTCTGTAGATCATTCTTGCAGTACAATCAATACTTAGGTGTGTCATTTCATTTCAAAAATGACGCGTAATTAAATACACGGCGGTGATTAAAATTAAAACTGCTAATGAATTCAGAACACATTTGTTTCATCTGTGTAGTTTTAATTTGTTGAGAGGTAAATTAAATAAACAGTTTCAATTAAACTGTCAATGAAAGTTTATCATTGTCATTTAGGGAGAAAGAAAGAGGATTACTAAATCAATTTAATGTTCTCGTGTTTTTAAAATGAAATGATGGTTTCTAATTTTAATTATGTCTTGAAGTTTCTCTGAAGTATTTACATATTCGATTCGTTATTTAAACTATTTTATCTCTTCAAATAATCATTTTATGAATTTGTTCATTTTTCAGTTGCAAATTATCGTTTTCTTTACTTGAATACTGGTGAAATGTTTAATTAATTTATTTTTCAATTGGATATTAAATGTTCCTAAAATTCCAAAAAAGATTATAATAAATTTTTGTATTGGGAAATTAAAAGGTGATTTGTTACAATTAATGATACTCATTTGTTTAAATTTTATTCGTAGAGTATCGAAACTTAGCATATTTTAAAGTAGAAAATGATTAATAATACAATATATGGTTATTATACTAAAATGTTGGATTTTTTTGAAAATATAAAGTATATATATATATGTTGGCCCATTAGCTAATTAGTTCTTTTAACTGATGATTCATCATTTCACTATTCATACAATTTTGTATTAAAACAACTACAATAAAATTTATATCATACACTGTAGAAGGATGAGTCTTTTTATAGCTTCATTATCAAGTAGAGGAAAATTAAATATCAGTTGCGGGAATAGTTATTTAATTATTTTGTTTTACATTTCACAAAACAAAACAAGTATGAACGCGAAAATGCATGGCGATATTTTGTTATACAATTTAATAAAGACCCCAAGAAGGATCGTGGAAAATATACCTCGATGTTAGTAGAGGAACGCCATCTGTCTTATCAAAAGAGATGGTGGTACAGTTATATAACCGCTATAATGCTGGTTATTTTGTATTTTTTTAAAGTGCAATAAACTTTATGTATGTCTTTGAAATGAAAAATTTTACTTATGGTAAAGGACATATTTTAGAACAGCAATTCCTTGATTGATATATTTTGTAGCATTATTGAATTCTGAGTAACTTGGACAAATTATCAATTTTAAGAGTAGAGGGTTCGAGGTTTTAAATCGTTATTTAATTCTTCTACTTAATCGCCGTGCATGTAGAGTATGAAAATTCTATGGAATTCAAACGTTTTGTTGATGGGTTAAAGTTTGGCTTGGAGAACTCTGGTTAAAGGGTCGTTCTCATCACTTTATCATGATTCGTAATTTTCTATAATCTAAAATAGCACCCGTGTTTTTCATAATAGTATATTAAGGTATTAGTTACATTTTTAAAAGGTTGAAGAATGCGTTGCAGTTAATAGTAATGCCAGAAACCAGGTTTATCAATCCTAAGATTATGAATTTTCCGATGCCTTATCATTCAAGCATTTCTAAAAAGATAGAGTAATGAATATATGTTGTAAGTCTTATTTTCTATTTCCCTGTGCATTAAATAACTCATAATTAGACTGTTCTTAATCATGTGTTCAGATTTAAAGGATAATTTTAAGATAATTGAAACGATTTAATTTTTTATTATTTGAAAATGCTTTGGTTCAGAGTTTCACAAAGAAATTTTATTTTAAGATATTTCGAACTCTGTGAAGTTCTTCGGTTTTTCATCTACAAAAAGAAATGTATTTTTTTGTGTGGATCATTCGTCACATTGCCGAAAATAATATATTTTTTTTAATCTTAACATTTAAAGTACTCTTTTTAATTATTTGATTTAGAATAGTACATATTAAAATGCAAATACTCTGAAAAATAAATTTTTATTAATTACAAATTTGATTTTATTTAGTTTTTTCAGCTCGAGATATCCTAGTAGTAGCGTTCGAAGATTGTGAATTTGATATTTAATACCAATCATCAGTCGTTGAAAATATTAATATTTTATTTTTTAATTATTAGATTTATATTTTTTAATCAATAAAGCCATTTTATGATGTCGTAAATACTTATTATTTTGTAGAAGAATAAAATAAAGTAAATAGCTTAAATATTGGCATTATATTACATTATTGTCAAAAAATCAGATGTCGACATAAATCTTTGGCAATAATGGCCACTGTTTTCATTCAATAAACATAAATAAATAAAACAGCTTCGTTAATAATATAAGAACTGCGTTATGCTTTTTAAATGCAATAAACTGCTTACTGTACATTTTTTTTATTATTTTTTATCATTTACTTTTTTAAGATGAAAGTAACTTGATAAGCATTATCTGCATCCTTTTTTCAAGTGACATTAGAATTTTTATTCCACATATAAGAGAAGAAATATTGTTGCCAATAAAAAAAATACACGCTGCGTTTAAGGATATTGGCAATGTTCGGTAACTTCAGCTATCCAGATAAAAATGCTTTGCGTCAAGGTTTTTATTTCTTAGCGTTAAAAAATCTTCCATAACTTAAAATCTGCAATTTAAATGCATATATTTCAGAATGTCTTTTATGCATGTATAGGTTATTTTTTTTTATGTTTCAGCATTATGACACCAGTGTAATACTTCTTCTATATCTGCTTACTTTATGTTTCTAAAGAAAAAATACTTTGTTCCCAACGCTTTTAACTTTTCATACATAAACTCAAAAGACAAACTCAAGTTTTTTGGATCTCGCATAATACGCTATTGTTTAAATTACGCTTTAAGTATCATTTTAGTTTTTTTACGAATAAAATGACTTTTAATCAGACTATTATTATTTACCATTTTACTGTACCCTTTGTCACAAAATGTATTGTGTATTTCTGAAATTCAAAGATCCGAGCTTCCAGTCTAAAACTTTATACCAATTAAAATTATTGATTAAGTTCGTCTATCCTTACTTTATTTTTAAAATTTCTCTTAATTATATAATTATTTTTTAAATTTCTCTTAATTATATAATTATTTTTTAAATTTCTCTTAATGATATAAGAGTGATAACAAGCGCTCAGAAAATATGTGTTATGTAATTACTAAATCAATGAAAAATATTGCAAAATATATTTAAAATATTTTGACATGTGTATCAAAATTAGTAAAAGAATACGGATGCCGGCTTTCTGGCCCAGAGGTAGCGCGTCTTCAATGTGTTCTGTGAGCCCGGTTCGTGCATGGTTGTTTTTCTGTTTTCTATCTATGAGATGTGTGACTGTGCCCCCACCCTATAAAAAGGGGTTGTGCAAGCTTGTAAGTGTGTGTCCCAACCTCATATGAGCTAGAAGTCAGACTTCTGCCCTCGGATGCTTAGGGGCCCATACCCTCAGAAGTTACTGCACCCCTCTTTCCGCGGTAAAAAGCAGACAGGACATCATCATCAAAAGAATACGGATATAAAATTGGTATTGCTGAAAACTTAGCATTTAAATAACTGCAATATGTTCAAAGAAGTATTTTATGCAGTATGATTATTTATATATTATATATAGATTAATAGTTATTATGTAATTTAAATATTAAATGTTATGAATTATTTATCTTATCAATATTTTTTGTTATCATCAGTACCAATTATATGCTTTTAATTTATCAGAATTTCAATTTAAATTCTAAGAAAAAAAATCACTTTTTGGTTATAACAGAGTTGCCGAAAACTCATTGCTAAATTTCGTTGTTCTATTTTAAAATAGCTGTCCCTTTGTAGAGCAATCTGTTCGAATGTTAGACTTTCATTATCGTATTTATATTAGTATAAAATATGTTTTACATCTTTGCGATGATACAGTATTTTAAGTGTTATACTATATTTAAGAATAATTTTGACAATAAACGCTTATGTAATTTACTAATAATATGCTTATGTGTTAAACGATTCGTGTTAAGCGAAATCATTCTCTTTTAATACAAAATGCCCATTTTTATGATGTCTTCATAATATTGTATGGCGTTCAGAATATGGAGATATCATTGGGTTAATTGATCACTAGATAAAATGAATAAATAAGTAATGAAGTAGCATTTTTCTATCTAATAGTAATCACTAAGCGCATATGGATAGCGAATAAGCATTGGGATTATATTAATTTAGAAATTTTAAATAAGAATAACACCAATTACATTTATGGAGTTAAATTAACACGAGATATTAGATATTTTTAAGGTGTTGGTCCATCTTCTGTATACCGGCAACCATTGCATCAATATTGTAGAATATTCTGGGCTATTGGAAAAGACACAATTTAATAATTTTCATATTGTCATATTAAAAGAAAAACGTTCTCTATTGACACAAAAATCCAACAATATTGTTTTGATATCTTCATAATATTCTACGGCGGTTTGAATAATATTTTGGAGATATTGTATAATATCTTTTATTAACCACTCAACTGGTTTATTTTCTTTACTATCTAATAAGATGACACCTTCTACTATTTTAGGCATATTTTCTTATTTTGTTTCAAATGGAAATCCATTGAATGCATGACTTATGTATGTATTGGAAGTAATTTTCACATTGAATTATAATCATTATGAATGGTTTATTTTTAGCTTACAGCTATCGAAATTCAGTAAATCGATGCACGTCCGTTATACTGGCAAAACTGTTAAATGGTTAATAGGGTTATAAGAATAGCATACAGAATAGATAATAAAGTAACCTTGTTTTTATCTAAAAATAACCATTAAATAACATCTGGTTATAAATAAGCATTAGAACCAAAATTATTCAAATCTTTGGAATTAGAAAAAGCTTCCTTTTTTTTAAATAAAAAAATGATACTAGTAATTGGATAGCCATATTATCATATAATGTTTAATAATGCTGATCGATATTTTTTGATTCATGAAGATATCGTGAATGTTATCATTTTATACTAACAGAAATGAGCAATTTTGTTACAAGTCACGTTGCATTGCAAGAAGAAGAAAAAGTAACAAATCAAAGCAAGCAATTGAAATTCATATAAGATAACTATTAATGAGACAAAACTTTATTTTAATATATAACCGATGAATATTGTGAATCCTTAAGTAATCTTCTCCAAAGAACATTAAAATTCACTTCATCCTTATAATATTAATCACTTTAGTTAGATTAATATTTTAATGGTTTGTATACAATAATTTAAGAAAATGATAATTAAAAATAAGTATATCCTATTTTTGGTTAGAGGGAATAAATTTATATTTGATATTTCGGGTTATTTATGACACAAGTATCAAAAAATAAAATAATTTATCTGTCTAATTATTGTTAAATTATATCCTTTTTTTGTAATAAAGATCCTATTTTCATTGCAATTCTATTTTTTCTTGACTTCTCAAGGACAAATATTAATAAATTCTGCAAAGATAATAAGTTTTAACTTAAGAAAAATATTTAATTGCGAATGATACCTGAATGAAAAGGAGTCTTTTCGTCGTGAAATTCAACATTAACATTTAACGGCAAAAGTGAGTTCTGAAATTTTCCGTTTTTCTCTTAATACATCTTCCAATAAATAAATAATACTCGCATTTATTAAAAAGCTGACGGGAAAAAAAACAACATTTTTTTTAGTGATGGATTCATGGTGACATCTATCGACTACTTCAATAACTACGTATAGATTTTTATCGATCAACCAACTTCGTATCCTTAATAATATAATTTAAACAAAAAAAAATGTTTTTTAATGACAAAAACATGTCGATCACTCGACACTAAAACACTATATTTCGACAATATATCTCGACACTAAAACAAGTGTGAAAATATGAATAAAATCTTTAATGTCTGAATATTTTTGTGGATTGTTTTATGACTATTATTAACGCTCTATGATAGAAGTTGTAGAATTTATATTTTTACAAATAAACCTTGTTGGTTCGATGAACATAATTAATCGCCGAAAATGTCATATAATATCATTACGATATTTAAATTAATTAGAATCTCGTACTCTATTTTGTATTTATAGGATATATATATAAATGTATAGAAATATATTTTATATATAGAGAAAAGGAGTGTACTGTATATAAATATGGGTTCATACTGTACACAGTGGGATTATAATTAACCACTTTGTAATGGTTTTAAAAGAAAAACTACTGGATTAAATGAAATTAAATTTGGTTATAGTTTAAAGGAGGTCATGGGAATTTCTTTTTCACCCCCTCCCCCCCCCCCAAAAAAAAAAAATTCAAAAACTCCACACCAGGTGTGAAATTGCGCCATATGCAATATTATTAAGCAAACTAGGATATGAAAGCATCGGTTTAAAATGTGTTCCATCGTTCCTGAAACGTGTTACAAAGCATGTTCAATGCTGCTCACTGTTTTCTAAAAGCAACAACGATTGCAGTACTGCATTCTCAACAGGAGCTCTTAGCATTTCAGGAGCAAAGTTATGCAGATTTTGGTGTATCGCTTCTTTCAGTTCCGCTGAATTGTTTAGATCACTATAAACAGTGATTTTGTGATAATACACATTAAACATAATTTATAACACGTTTCAGAAACTATTCAACACATCTTAAACCGATATTTTCATGTCCAATTTTGCTTAACAATATTGCATATAGTGTCATTTACACCTGGTTCAGAGTTTTTGAACTTTTTTTGGGAGAAAATCAATTTTTATGACCACCTTTGAATTATTTCTAAGTTTGATAAAATTTGATCCAGTAGTTTTCCTTTTATGGCCTTTTAAAGTGGAACTTTAAGTATAACCGCCCTGTATAATGAGTTTACAATATTTTGTGCTCATCCTGTGTTATACGTGTTAAATATATAATACATAGAGTGGTCATAAAATTATGCTAATATTTTCAAATGGGAATTTTTTTCAACCATTTCTATTCTTAACCACTTAACTGGTTTATTTTCTTTACTGGCTAATAAGATGACACATTCTATTTTAAGAATATTTTCTTATTTTGTTTCAAATGGAAATCCTTTGAATGCATGACTTATCTATGTATTCGAAGTAATTTTCATATTGAATTATAATCATTGAGTGATTTTTTTAGCTTACAGTTATCAAATTCAATAAATCGATGCACGTACGTTATACGAGCAAATCTGTTAAGGGGTTAAATTATTTTTATCGCCGAATAGGAATGCAACTATTCCTAGCACGCAAAATATTTCAAAATAGTTGCATAATTAACGCACGCACGTACGCACACACACACTATGATTCTTATATAGGATGAACGCTAAATATTTTCATAATTAAAAAATGCTGATATGAAATAACCAGGCAAATGAATGCAAATTTTTTATCATTACATAGTCCTATTTTTTATTTTATAATAAAAATGATGAATGTCAAATGATGAATAGAAAACGTCAAATGATGAATAATAGAAATAACTCATAAGTATGAGCAGTTAGTTACTAAAAGCTGTTATTTTTATTTATTTATTTTGAACGCAATGGAGTCAATCAGAAGATGCTATATATTTATGGTTCATGGAAATATATCGGCCGTTTTCTTTTTAAAAGGAGTTAGATGCTGGATGCAATTTTCTAGAGATCAAAACTTACTCTTTCATTGGCATGCTTTAGTTCGTCGTTTTTTCTTAACATAAATGTTTTTTGGTAGATGGCTTTAAAAAATGGGCCACATCATGGCTTCCTGTTCTTCTTATATGATGCCTCTTGATTTTTGGGGGGGTGGAGGAGTCTGATATCAAGAAATATATTTATATTATCAATTCTTTCTATTGAAGCAGTTGGTTCACAAAACACTTATTGAAATATTATTGATAGACTTACTATATGTTTTGACTCCTGTTGTTTAATACTACAATAGAATAACAGAGAAAACATTGAATTAGAATATTGCCTTGAATCCTTTGAGTTATAAAGCTGAAAAGACACGAGTTCATATCTATATAAGTATTAATCTTATTGCAAAAATTTCATTAAGATATTTGCAATTTATAAAAATTGTAAATAGCTGTAAATTTCAATAATCGAAAGTGGTTAGGCGCTCATTTTGTATTGTCTAGTACAATAAAATACCTGGCGTGAATTTTATTCCTGTACATTTGCATGCGCCATTTGAGGTATTTATTCGCAGAAACTTCTGGTTTGAACTTTTTTTTTGCACTCTAAATTTTGTAATGTAATTTATATCATAATTTTCATTGACAATTTTAGTAATCCCTTTAGACCCAATAGTTATCACTTTAAACATATAATTTTATTCAATATGCTGTTTCAGAAATTACTGGGTTCATTTATAGTCGTTGTATGGGGCGGAGACAATCAGTAGAAAGTAATAACGATGTTTATTTAAACGAAGACACTAATACAAAGGCGACGAATACTCAGACAAAAAATATGCACAGCCGAACGTGAACACACAACTACAACAGACAGTAGCCCACACGCAGAAATTGTCCATAGCACACAAAGCTGTCAGACAGAATCCAGCAGGAGAGATCATCCGAGCTTCACTCTACGGTCTCTCCAAACGGCTGAAGTTCTCACTGTTTCATCGCTTTAGCTGCCGACTCTCTAAAACACGACTGGCTACATCACACACTACAGGATGCTGCTTCCTAATTAGACAACAGAACTCGGCACACAGCAGTTCAGCATTCGGTTGAATTCCACACAAAGTTGGTACCCAATCGTTGTTTTGCTATCCTCTCAAAGGCTCTTTACTTGTCTTCTATTTTAAGTCCGCTTTTGGTTCAATTTAATCCACACCACAGCATGAGACTACTGGTGTTTTACAGTTCCCGGGAAGTGGACTGAAAACTCTCCAGACCAGGGGTCGGCAACCTGCGGCTCGCGAGGCGCATGTGGCTCTTTTGATGTAAGATTGTGGCTCTACACTTCCATACGAAAAATTAATAACTTACTGTCAAGATCCTTAAAAAATAAGAAAAAATATTCTTGAGTACCTAATATCTCGATATATTCTATTAACATAATCATTAATTATAAATCGAGACGCTTAACGTGACCGTAATGAGATAGATTTGAACTATTGTTTAGTTCTTAAGAGACGAGACTCCGTGATCCTGTTTCCTGACCTACTTCTGCAAAAAATGCAATGGTTTTGGAGAGGAAATGTATTGCAACATTTTGATTTGTGAAAAAAAAAAACATCTCGAATTTGGGAAAAGACAAATGGCTGCAAAAATTCAACTTCATGGTATATACCACAATGAAAATAAATGAACTAAATATAAAACTGAAAGGAAAGGGCAATCCAAGGGCACCTTGCTTGAAGAAGTAGTTTGTTCCGAAAAAAAAGTTACTTCTTTTTGTTGCAGATATGGAGATCGGCAAATTACTTTATTTTTAAACTCTGAAGCAATACGAAACAAATGCAACTATTGACGCAAATTACTTCAGCATAACTTTGAAAAACATTAAGAATCGATTCCGCTGAGGGATTTGAGCAACTCAAAAGAAACAAAAGTACTCTTGCTTTCATAATAAATCTTCTCAGAGATTTATTATGAATGAGATTGACATGAGATTGACATTGAGTTATTTGGAATTAATGCCAAAGACCTGTGGAGTGGCAAATTCCCAAAACTCAAGAACAAGTTAAAGGACTAAAAAGCCGTGTACATCGTGCAACACAAGTGGACAGCTTTAAAAGAAATTATGCAAATTGAAGTCCTCATATTGTATACATGAAATAGTCTTTAAGAATGCTAAAGTGAGTTGAAGAAGTGTGCATATGGTGTGCTTACGATCTTCGTGTCCATACACTCGTGTGAAAAAGTGTTCTCAATAAAAACTAAAGTTAACTAACAATTAGAGTCGTGCTTGAAGCTTAAAACAACAAACTAGCTATAAGCCAGATTTAATCAAACTTTTAAAAGTCATGAAAGCCAATGCCCACATTGATGTAACCATCTATATTTGTGTTTTTATATGAGTAAAGATCCTTCTGTATTTAAAGCCGCTTATTTTAAATCAAAAATCAAATATATATAAGCAAATACTATAATATTAAATCAAAAAGTTTTAGTAGCTCTTTAAGATTTGGAAAACTTCGTAAATTGTTGCTTTTGGCTCTTCCGATTAAATAGGTTGCCGACCCCTCCTTCAGGCCAATGAAGGCACATCTCCGCTTATTTTAAATCAAAAATCAAATATATATATGCAAATACTATAATATTAAATCAAAAAGGTTTAGTAGCTCTTTAAGATCTGGAAAACTTCGTAAATTGTTAGTTTTGGCTCTTCCGATTCAATAGGTTGCCGACACCTGATCCAGGCCAATCAAGGCGCATCTCAGTTTCTATTGGACGGATCGTTAAAATTTACGAAGTTTCCGACAATATCCTTTTTGTCGTAAATTTGTAATATCCAAATTACAAATTTGTAACAGTATGATGCTGTTTTTAAAATTGAATAAAATAACATCAATCAGAAACGAATTTGTATATATTTCATTCAATTAATGGTTTTCTCCTTTGAGTATTTTTCATTTTTGAGTTTAAAAAACTCTAATATCAGAAATATATAGTCACATGTACAATCTCTAGCTATACGTTTACAATAACTTATTAACTTAAATAAATAGAAATTTATTTTAATTAATAAATTTTTAAAGGAGGGTTGTTTTTTTTTTGCTGACTAAATTCGTAGTAAAATATTTAAAAAAGAAAAATGGTTTAAAAAAATCTTGTTTTAAAAACAAAAGACATACATATAAATTATGCTCGAATTTACATTAAGAAGGGCATTTAAATTCATTAAAAGCCTGCACGGATGGAAAAATATTTTTTACTGTACGCCCATGTCAGCATTTTATTATTTAAAAAAAACATGGGTAATAAAACACTTTCTCTCTGCAGAAAAAGATTTGAAGAAAGAAGAGAATTGCTGTTGTTTCCATTTTCTTTATAAACGAAAGAATAATAACTGTCTTCCGAGCATATCTCTGTGAAAAAGTTTTTTGGAGAAGAAACTGTGTTTTAAAAGCAAGTCTAATTAAAGAAATTCGGGAAGAGAGAACAATAGAGCTAAGTGCTTTCTTCCAGGAAAAGCTTCTGCATAACAATCTCGAGAAATAATAAAGAGGGGATGTTTAATTAAAATTATTTCCAAAATATTTAACTTTTTATTGCAAGAATGAAACCTAAAACGCGGGCACTTTCTTTATTGCTCTTTCTTTGAACATTTTGGATGCATTGTTTTTAACAGCTTTGCAGTGCTTTTTTTCTTCTTCTTTTTCTTGGAATCTATAACGGATGTTCCTTGTGACCATTGTTGTTAGAAACATTGACAATAGTAATGTAGCAATGTCAAATTTAAGATGTAATTATTAATTTCTGAAATTTGTTTTTTTTTATTTATAAAGATTGCAAATTTATCTATTCAATTGCCTTTATTTTTCTTTCTATTTTCTTGAACAGAAAGATTCGTACATATTATGCCTTTTTTTCTCCAGAGACATGACTTTAAACATAATATGCATGAGTAAATATGTTTCATATGGGGGTATAATCATATTTTATGTTGATGTCTTTCATTAAGACTACATTTCTGCATAAGGAGTAGTAATTAACACGTAATTTTGCATATATTTTTCCTTTTTGTTAAAGACATGAAACCTACATATGCACGAGTAAGCATATGCATATGTATGTTTCATATGTGGGTAAAAAATTGTCTTACTCTGATGTCTTTCCATAAAAACTATAATTCTACCTAAATAGTATTTCGTATATATTTTCCCTTTTTTAAGACATGACTAGAAACATACGTATGTATGAGTAAGTATATTTCGTATAAAGGTATATTCATTTCTTACATTCATATATTTCCATTAAGAGTGGTAATTGAGAAGTTCATTTAGTACATATTTTCCCTTTTTCTAAATAGATATATGCATCAGTAAGTATATTTCGTATGAGGCCATAGTTATGTCTTACCTTCATGTCTTTCCATAAAGAGTGGTCATTGACAATTTATTTCCGTACATATTTTGCCTTTTTTTAAACATATGACTTGAAACATACATATGCATGAGTAAGTTTATTTATTTGAAGATATATTTGTATCTTGCATACCTTTAAACCATTTCAAAGAGTTATAATTGACGATTCCACTCAGCGATGGAAGTTTCCTTCAAAGAACTTAGGTTTATATGAACAAAATATTTCGTAGCTTTTTAATTCAAATAATAGTTTTTCTATTTAAGAAACTTTTATTCGCATAAAGATATTTCACAACTTTTCAATTGAAATTATTTCTATTTAACTAAAAAAAAAGTATTTTAGAAATGTTATTGTAAGGGATTCTAAAATGTTTTAGAATTGAATTCTAAATTGTTTTAGAATCTAATACAACATTTTAATCTAAATTCGTAGGTTTAAGAGGCGAACACTAAAAAAATCGGAATGACATTAAAAAAAGTACGCATATTTACCCCCTTTAAAAAGTATATGTAATTACAGATAAAATTGTATGTACTCTAAAACTTCTAAAACAAATGAAAGAAAAATTATAACAAATTTTTATAACTACAGCTTCATCAAATGAGAGTCAAGAATTTTTTAAAAATTTGTATGGCCTTTAAACTCAACATATTAGCAAACTATTACCCATTTCTCAAGAGTTAATGATTGTTCAATACAAAACTAAAAGTTCAAAATTAGTAGTAAGCATGTGCTATAAAAATCGGCGGAATTATACTGCAGGAAACAACGAGCTTCATGACAGAAAATCATTATTGTCGAATTGGATTTTCTTGTCCCATACTTTTTCTTTTTCTTTTGGAACTCCATATTTAAGCGTCATTCTTTGAACTAAATAATGTACGAGAGTCGAAACTATTGGGTTTAAGAAGTCTAGTTTGCGTTTCAGCAAAACGCATCTAAGTACGTCTGTAACAAAACTTTCTAGGTGAGTTTCATCAAGAAAGATTTGAAATTGTTGTTGCGAATAAATCAGTTTGAAATAAAAGTTTCGTATAAAAATATACTAAGCAGATGGATGTTTCCTAAAATTGACTATATTTTGTTCTGACTTTTAACTTCTGTTTTTCTTTTCTTCTTTTTTTTTTCATTTATCTTCGTAAAAAAATCCCTATGCACGTTTTCTTTTGGAAAAACAATGGAATTGAATGTGGTAATCAAAATAAAAATGTAAAAAGATTAAAATGAAATCTTCTATGCATATTTCAATGTATCATGTCAGAACATAATTTCTTGAACGGCCAAGCACCACGTGCTCGTACAAGTTAAATTATATTTTTATTCACTTTAATCGTTTCATTGAATGAGTCACTTTAGTATTGCAAACGATCCAAAAAAACTTTGTCTCGCATTGATTGTTTAAAGAAAATTGTAAACTTAAATGGCACCAAAGGGCGAACCTAACACGATGTTTGCACATAGCAAAACAACCGTCGTAGAGTAAAGTTATTAAATACTTATCATTATCGGAGACAAAGGACCCTCTTCTCTCCCGAGAACCAGTGCGAATGCCAACAGTTCGCTTTTTAATGAAATTTTTGTGACTTGGCACTTTGGATTAGTATAATCCATGGTACAATCTATTACAATACAATGAAACTTAATTGAAATCATGGGTACGTTCGGTATAACAGTGGAATGATAAGTGCTATTTATTCAATATATATATTTAGAGGTCTTCAAAAAAGAAAACGGATTTAATATTTTAGAATTATCTAATCACCTTGAATGTTTAAACTTTTTTTGATATTTATAAAAAAAAAGCTCAAATGTATTTTTTATTCTTTACGTTACATGGTTATTGATGTTTATTTTTGAAAATTCTATCATATACTTATTCTTATCAGTTATATCACTTTATGTGGGCAAAAAAAAAATCAATGAAAAAACCTACATGAAGATTGGTTGGCAATTTTTCTTGCTATATGAAAATTGTTATAAATTAGTGGGAGAGAGCTCGCTGACACTCTGTCTTTCTTTTTAATGAAGCTATTACCTTCCCATTCTTAACGCATAAAATTATGGATCTTGGTCAAGGCCGTAAAAGGTACTAGCGCTCAGATTTTTATTTTCAGAATACCACACATAAGCATTTTGGGCTAAATAACGCATTGAACAAAACTTCGTATGTCCCTTAGACTAATTTATTTGAACCCACTGAAATCAAGAATTCACACAGATTTCAAACTTTTCTTATTATATCACATGCCACATATCACTTATGTGAATATTGCGATTTTTAGCTCCCGCATTTAAATGTATGTGAGTGTACAGGCTCTTTATCAAATTCAAAACTTGCTACAGTTTTACACTTAACACTAGTGTTTCACAACTTTTTTTGGGCCATGCCCCACTTTAACCTTTCTAAAGTTTTCACGCCCCCCCTATGTAACATACATAATATTGAACATAAAAATTGATGTGTTCACTTAAGAAACATAAATGATGGATTCTAGGAATAAATCACTATGAAATTGTTAACAAAACACAGTAAGTAAAAGCTCAGAGCATATAAAGAAAAACTAATTACTATTTATTTATTTATTTATTTTTTGTAAAATTTGGCACCGATATCTAGCATTGCATTAAAATGGCCAGGAGTGAAAGGGATAAAGTTGTATCAAGTCCATTTTCAAATTTCCTCCCTGCGAGAAGCCCCCCCCCCGCTGTGGGGCTTAGGCCCCACTTTGGGAAACACTGTTCTAGACGCTAAATTTGTGCACCGGATTTTTTCCATGTAATGCTTCTTGTATTATAAAGCTTGTTTGTACTCATTCAAGCTGATGTGAATAGATTTCTTCAATATTTGCTATAAATTTACAAATTTAATAGAAAGTTCATGTTAAAATTTCATGTCTAACTCAAAACATTCTAATGTAACAGTGTTCGCATGCCCTGTTTCAAAATTACGTTTTACGGACTCAGGAAAGTTTAAACGTGGAAATATTTCAAAATCACGACGGACTTTTTTATATAAATATAATATTTTCTCTTTATGTATGTCGTATATCAGAAAATAAAAATTTGATTTATAATTATTGTACTCATGACTGTTTTATCATCTCATCTATAAACGAAACTGTTATCGTCAGAAACGCATGGATCATCATTACATCTTTTTTGACGCAAACATGGTGTGGATGATCAATAAATTACTAGATTAGTGTGCTCGTGATAAGCAGCGAAGTAGCACTTTTTAGCATCTCGTAAATTTTGAGCCGGAAGAGTTATTTTCTGAATATATATATATATATATAACAAGCTTTATAATACAAGAAGCATTACATGGAAAAAATCC
>JAOUZG010044990.1:875345-892674 GCA_026289955.1 Argiope argentata | reverse complement strand
ATATATATATATATATATATGAACAGAAAATGGGAAGAAAATATATCATTCTTTACTTTCTTCCTTCTATTTTATTTTTCCTTTTATGTTCCGCGTAAAAGATGGAGTTTCCAGCTGAAAGTGATGTTAAGGCACTGACTGCTCATACATTCTAAGTAAATCGAAAGTATATAGCTCCATCCTTATATAACAGCAGGAATTATAAGAACATTGTTATGCCATTAAAAGCTAAAGGGTCGGTCTGAGGGGGGTTGCGAACGGTGGGAGTGCTCTACACTCCGAATTTCTGAGAAACTAGCCTTACTGGCTGATTTTTTACATGAAAAAAAATGTGTTTTTGTTTTCTTTAGTTAGAATAAGATATATGTATGCATACAAACATACAAATATTATTACTAGATTTTTACTGAATAATTTTTCACATGGAAAATGACTTTTTGTTTTGTTTAGTTTGAATAATATATATGTATCTATACAAACATATGGATATTATTACTAGATTTAGACTGATTGACTAATTTTTCACATGAAAAAAATGACTTTTTGTTTTGTTTAGTTCGAATAGATATATGTATATATACAAACATATGGATATTTTTATTTGATTTTGACTTATTGACTAATTTTTCACATGAAACATGATTTTTTGTTTTATTTAGTTCGAATAATATATGTGTATATTTGCAAATATATGGATATATGGATTTGATTTTGACTGCCTGACTGATTTTTCACCTGTAAAATGATTTTTTTGTTTCCTTTAATTCGAATAATAATATATATGTACATATAAACACATATGATTATTATTACGTAATGTGGGGACATTATTCTGACACAAAGCTTTAATCAAACTGTATAACTAGCCATAATTGAAGACACTATTATTTCTGTTCGAACATAAGGCAATATATTTGTTGTTGTTGTTTAACTATGACACTGTTAGCATTCATAAAGTTAGTAAAGATAGCCTGCTTGATTTTAAATGATATTAATCTGACTTTACAATATTCATTTAATTTATAGAAGCCAAGATTGTTTGTTGAGATTTTATTTTCTAAGAAAGTAATATAACGAATATTACAATGTTCCTTTTAAAATAGTACTATTTGAATTGTATTGATTTAAAATTATATTGGTTTTAATAATTAAAGATTAAGATTGATTATAAAATAAATACCATATGCCAAAATATTGAAGGAGAAATACTCCTTGATTTTTTTTGAGGTGGCAGGACAATCTCCTTCTGTGCAATCTCTTTTATTTAATACTTCTTAAAAGGATGGAATTTAGAAAAAAATTCAAAAGTTATTGTAAAAAATGGATTGAAATTTAAGTATGAAAAATTGTCTAAATGTTTTCTTCTTGGGTACTATGCATGTTCATCGATTTTGTGCAGCTTCTTTCAAAATTAATTCTAACATTAATTATATCTATACTTAAAGTATTAAAAACTAAAAGCTGGGTCAAACACAGATATACAGGTTTCTTACTCTTGTCATATTACTGAGCTTCTTTGTATTTCGTCAAAATTTGCAAATCACCTCCATGGTGTTGACTCTGAAATGCCATTACTTATTAATACAAGCTAAAGAGACTTTAATGCAAAATGCTTTTACAAAAATATCTTTTTCCCTTTTTATTGGAAATCCTTTTGTCAGCGAAGAAAAAAAAGATATAATAGAAATCTGATATTTTGAGACTGAAATCTGATATCTTGACCGTTCTTCATACATCTCGAAATTTGCCATTAAGTAATCGATGGGCATGAACAAAAAAAAAAAAAAAAAAAAAAAACGATTTTCTTCTTGAAAAGCAAATTCAGTCATTTCCCCCTCCATTATCTTCCCTGCACTTCCTGCTTGTAAAACAAATATCTCCAAAGCCCATCACGTGTCATCCCCAAGCTTTTGGCAATGGACAACATTGTTTGAGAAGTGATAGAAGACCCCCACCCGTCCGTCACTTGTAGGCGTGAATTAAGTAAGAAGGTTTTTTTTCTCTTTGTTTTACAGATGGAGATTCTGACCTTATTTCTTTATTGTCAGAGGGTTCAGTGACCTTATAAAAGCTTTAGATATATCGATTTCCAAAAGTAGAATAATGGTTGTGAATATGAAGTAGATTTTAAACCGTATAGTCTTTTTTGAGACCAATCCTGTTATAAGATTGAATAAAAATGCTGATATTTTGTTTCAAGTTATTTCTCTTAACTTACGTACTTCATATTAAGGCAAACTATTGATTTTGTTGTGACATAAATCATAAATATTTCTTTAAAAAATAATGTATAAGTAGTTTAATAATTATAAATATTAAATATACCATTGTTGTTAAATTACAACTATTGTTTTAATTTACAACTATTTACAATTTTGGAACTTTTGATTTGGATGTTGTTAAAAAAACTGATGCTAGAATTTGAATGAAAATAAGTTGATATAGTTTGACATTATTTATAATGTACATGTCAGAGCATGATATTGTTTTGGGAATCAGGTGTTCTGGCGCCAACAAAAATCTGTAAACGAAAAATAAATATTTTAATCCGTAAAAAAATTATTATCTATCTAAATTTTAAAATTTTTATTATCTACCAGAGCATCAAAAAAAAATCAGCTTTTGATAACGTGATGCCATTGAATTTACAAAAGATCTGATTTAAAAAAAAGTATGTTAATGACCACAACAAGTAAAACCTAGAAAAAAAGTCCTTTTGAGCACTTGTTTATATGAAATGAAATAAATAGGAAATGCGACATTTTTTTTAAACAATGAATGCGAGACAAAGTTTTTTGTCTCGTTTGAAATATTAAAGTGACTCATTCAATGAAACGATTCAAATGAATAAAAATATAATTAAACTTGCGCGCGCCTGTTGTGCTTGGTCGTTCAAGAAAAATATGTTCTGACATGATGTATTGAAATATACATAGCAGATTCCAATTTTAATCTTTTCTACTTTTAACTCGATCTTTTTGGCTCAAAAATCGCTTCTTATTAAATTTATTTGAAAATTAACAAATAGCGCATTTTCTCATGTATATATGGTTTTCATGGAAGTTAAAGTTAAAATTGCATGAATCCATATATTTAATATTTTGATGATTATTTATTTAAGTCTTTTAAATAATCATAAATACCGAATTCATCGCATATAATTGTTGTTTCACTCATGCCGTGCACCAACTTTTATTATTGTATTAAATACTTCTACATATTAAATATTTCGGAAAATTTTAACTAAATTAAATTCATAAATTAATACAAAAAGAACCTCATCTCCATGCATTACATTTTAACGCAATTTATATAAAACTAGCTTTTAACCGCGACTTCGTAGGCGTGGAAAATTCGATGTGTATATGTGAGATTTACTGGCTGATAACAAGCAAAATATTTTTACCTGCTTTTGCTAGTATTGCATTATTATTGTGTGTGCTTCTTTAAAGCATATGCGTTTATAAAAGTTTGACTTGCTTTTATCAGAACTGACTCACAAACCGTATGAATGTATTAATTTTTGAAGCAAATTGGGGCAACACAAAGGGTTAAATTTTCAACGCCAGTTGGGGTAAAGCAATACAGGTTAGAAATTTTTAATTTTCTTTATTCTGTTTTATTTTAATTCAACAGTGCTTCAAAATGAATCCGAAAAATCGATTAATTAACAAAGTTTAATTTTAAAGGCATCAAACCCTAAGAAAATAAACAGAATCGTTGGAAATTATCGGTCAAAAAGAGGTTAAGCTTAACCTCTTTAGCGGGGGGAAACAAACTGGTCTTACTCATTTAGTGGTGGGTAAATGAAGATTACCCACCTCCCCATTATTAGTTAAAAAAATTAACCACCCAATTAACCGTAATAAATAGTAGCCTCTGTTCTTCTCTAGACTATCTCTGCGCTAAATAATTTATCTCTGTGCTAAATTTCATCCAATTTCATTCTTCTGCTCTGGCGTGATTGACTAACATCATCCATCCAAACTTCCACATTTATAATAGTAGTGTAGATTTTAACATTCTGTTTATGTTTCTTGTAGAGATTTCACGTTTAGAAAAAACAGATGTAATGGCTGTTTCAATATTATATGTTGTTTATTAAGATAATAATTAATTTCTATTTAAAATTTCTTAAATTTGCATCGTATTGTATTAATACATATATTTATTTAAAAACAACTGCTAATCGTCTATGATGGACGCGGTATACAATGAGGTAAACATAGCAATACTATTGAATTGAAAAATTGGTAATTTAGATTTTTATATGAAGCTAATTACTATTTTTGCTTTGGTTCAGTGTGAATTGTTCATAATTCGATATTTTAGTATATATCATCAATAATTCTGTTTTAAAAGTTTTATGTGTTTTATGAAAACACTGTTGTAATAAAATGAATTATAACGCTATTTATATTAGACTTCTAAACATTAAACGTAAATATAATTAATAAAAATTGGTTCTTTACAAATATAAAAAAAATTATTCATTCTCACTTAATAAATCATTGTTTATCCGTTATATTTAAAAAAAGATTTTATATTTTTTTGTTGAAGGGGTATCTTAATTTTCGTACTTATAAGTACATTTTTGCAAAAAAAAATTAATTTACAGTAATGTGTTTATTGAAAATCGGTAAAGCTAGATTCGTAACATATCCTTATAATTCTGTACTTAAAACTGGGGAAAAAAAGAAAGAAAAGCTGGAAACCTTTCTTTAAATTTCAATTTATAATTTTTGAGCTTTCATCAGATCTAATTTATATACAATTTGCTAATGTTTCGATTTCTAGATTATTATTGTCGCTTTGCTACTAATGATATTTTATATATATTTATATTATTCTGATCAATGCTAATTCAGTTTAAACATGTTGGTGGAAATTTATGAATAACTATCTCTTTTGATACAATATATTTTATAAAAAATGCTATATATAAAGAATGCTGTGAAATGAATCAATTCGTTTTAAATCTACATATTTTTTAAACAAGATATCAAATATAAGTGTTTAAAACTAAAGTTTATTCAATTATATATATTCAGTTTGTTAAAAAGAATTCTCTAAACTAAGTAAGAAAATGGTTAATAATAAATGTTCTGATATCTTGAACTAAGTAATTTCAAATTTAATATTAGACTTGGGAAAAAGAAATCCTTTGTTATTTTACAGCCATCAACCAAGATTTATTTTCATTATTTTCCATCACTTTGCATTATTTTCTTTCCACATGGAATTTTTGAAAATAATGGAAAAATTAAATCCATTATTTTCTCGGCAGATGGAAGTAAAATAATAATGAATTTCTTTTCCCCCAACCTAATATATAGGTCTAGTAATAATATATGTAATATTTATATTTGCTCTCACATAAATTTTACGAAATTGGTGCAGTTCAGAAATAATTGTTATTTTTTTAATCATTCCTCCCTTAAAAATATTTATTCTTTTTCATATAAGCTTATATGAAAATCTAAAAAAACTAATTCTAGTATGTGGGTAGTTATCAGTTTCCCGTAAATTCCTACCGTCAATGGTTTGGCCATTATAATTCTGAGCTTGAAGTAAATCTCTATATATGGATATTTCGGATTTGCGTTATTCCAACAATTGGACAAAGGTGCGCGTGATGTATGGACTCAATTCAGTGTTCCTGAGTTCCATGTTCAATATTTGCCCGTCAACATGTCAGTCCTCATCTCCCGACGATCAATAATTCCTTGACCTTGGCCATAACAGACAGACCACGCATCCACCCTCTTTCTCCCTTTCGCTCGGTCTCCCCACTTGTTGCAAGATAGCCTTTGACGTCATCCACCCGTGAATGACGTAGCCACTGCCCTCCACCCCTGCAGTGTCCCCTAATTGGGTGGACAGTTTACGCGGCGCTGACGATAAAGGATGGACCCATAAAGAGGCATTTTAATATCGGTGTTATTCTCTTGCTCCACCTCCCCCGTGCATTGTGGTCTCGGGTCCTTATGTCTCCTGTCTCTGAGGGCCTCTCTTTTCCTTTCTCTCCCGTTGAAATTGTTTGTTTCAGACGAAGTTGCATTATTAAGGTTTGATTGACAGCGCTATTTTGTATCAAAATCGAAATGGAATTTGTTTGTGAATGGCGTAAGGGCATATTGAAATAGTGGATCGATATCGAGCTCTTAAAGATCTTATTGTGCCAGCTCTTCTTTGTCCTTTCAGTTTCATTTTCAGTGCATTACTATTAGAGCGATTTTAATAAATAAATAAAGATTTTTAAAAAAATGTCGAAAAAATAAATTAAATATTCTTTTTTTTATAAAGACTATATATATATAATTGTTTTTTAACTTGATGATGATTGTTTTGCTATTATATTTTTCTGTCATGCTTACTTTTATTTAAGATTCAATTGAGGTACAATTCTGAATTTCTAAATAAAGCAGTAAATTAAGTTCAATAATTTTTCTTTCCTGAAATTTCTTTGATTCTGCTTTCTGTGAATGATATTCTTTAGTGATTTTTTTAGGAAGTATTCTTTCATTTGAGGAATATGAGAATATCGTTGATCTAATAATATCTATGCAAATGTTTGAATAGCTAATTTATTACATTTACAAGTCCGTAGTTATAAATAGGCAAACCATGATGTTATTTATAATTACATCATCATGGATTGAATGGATTTATAATTATATCATCATGGGATTGAATAATTAGATGAAGTAGTTAATTGCCCGGGGAAGTCGCGTTTCTAATGTCTTCAAGGTCTCCTGTTTTTCTGCGATATTTTTAGAAAAATCCTTATTAAAAGAATCGTGCACTATAATTTATTCCAACAAAAATTAAGTAGCGTTCAAGTTTTGAAAAATAAATTAAATATTCTTCTTTTTATAAAGAATATACATATAATTTTTCCTTTAATTTTTTTGAACTTGATGATAATTGTTTTGCTGTTATATTTTTCTGTCATATTGACTTTTATTTAAGATTCAATTGAAGTACAATTCTGAATTTCCAAACAAAGCAGTAAATGAAGTTCAATAATTTTTCTTTCCTGAAATTTCTTTGATTCTGCTCTCTGTGAATGATATTCTTTAGTGATTTTTTTTGGGAAGTATCTTTTTATTTGAGGATTGCGAATATCATTATCTAATAATATCTATGCAAATGCCTAAATAGCTGATTTATTACATTTACAAGGTCTTAGTTATAAATAGCCAAACCGTGCTGTTGTTTATAATTATATCATCTTAGGAATGAATGACTAATTAGGTGAAGTAGTCAATTTCCCGGGGAACTCGCGTTTCTAATGTTTTCAAGGTCTCCTGTTTTTCTGCGATATTTTTAGATGAAAATTCTTATTAAAAGAATCATGCACTATAATTTATTCCAACAAAATAAAATATCGTTTAATCTTGGGATTGAATGAATAATTTGGTGAAGTAGTTAATTATCTGGGGAAGCCGCGTTTCTAATGTCTTCAAGGTCTCCTGTTTTTCTGCGATATTTTTAGAAAAATTCAAATTACAAGATTCGTACACTATAATTTATTCCAACAGAAATGAAGTATCGTTTAAGTTTTGGAAAATTATCCTAAAAACATTTCGAACGGGAAATGGGAAACTCGGATTATATTAGAATTCCTAAAAATCCGCATTGAAATAGTTGGCCGTGAAATAGAGAAAAGGCTTGTTTTCGGAACATGTACACAATGATTGTTATGTATTTGTTCAAGAAGATGTGTTTACTTCGAAAGTTTTATCTGTAGTTAATAATTATTAAAATTATTACTATCACTTAAAAATATCTTTAAAATCAAATGAAAGTTTTTAAAAAATAAATTTTTTAAGTGTTATTTATTTTTTATGAAAGGTAGTTGACATCAAGTGATCAAATCAAATTTAGCGAAAATTAGCAGAATTCCTATAAAAGCTCAAAAGTCAAAATAATTATAATTGCAAATTGTAGAATAATGAATGTATTATATAGTTATCTTAGAGTGTTATCAGATTAAAATCATTTTCTCATTTATATATTTTTTTCTAATAATTCTAGGTACAGTTTTCGATCAAAGATACAATATTTTGCTGTTCATTGACCACCTTGTAAGGTTTTCTTGAAAAAATAATTATAAATGTTAAAATTAAAAATTGCGCTCCTTTAAAATATGTAAGGAGGGTAAAAATAAATCGAAATAAGGTCAACATTCTCAACAAAACAGTAAGTTACAATTAAAGCCAATAAAAAAATTAATACTAAAAATTGATCAAAGTTACAGTACTCTCGTCTGTTACTTAAATGCTATTTAAATATAAAGTTTATTTCTCCAAATTTTACATGATTATATTTGATCATAAAAATGATTATTTCAAGAAAAATGTTTTTTTTATATCTCCGTTAGACAAAAAATATTTCATAGTAAACCAATTTTCTATACTAAAGGAATGCTATTACTCCCCTCCTTTTTATGTTATTAAAATTTGGTTCATGTCATGTGTTTTAAATATATTTTTCAGATATAAGAGCATGAATAAGAAAAGATATCTATTCTACAAATACTGCGATATCTACGTATAATTTCAAATCCATTAAAACTTCATCATCAAAATATAAACTCAGTAGAGATACCAGCAATATTTCTCAAAAATTCTAACCATTATGATATATTAAACTATTTATCTTTCGTATCCGTTTCAGCTTCATGTCTTACATGGTGTTGAATTATAAAATAATTTGAAATCGCGTGGGAAATCGGATTTATTTAAGTAGGGCGCCACAAATATATAACTAAATGGTATAGAAGAGTCACATTTTCTAATTCTTATCCGCTATTTCCATTATTTATCCTAGCCTGGAATTCATCCCGGCGTGGAATTTATTCCGGAATAAATACGATGAAATATGATCTGAATATGGATCGCCATTAAGAAGTGGCTGCATGCAGCATCAGGCATAAAGTAATCGGCGCATAGAAACGCAGGATTACATCGAGTTCCATTACCAGCGCACTGTGGAAAATAAATATGGTGAATTACATTGACTGCGAATCGCTGCTGACTTTATTTGTGTCTAAGTATTGTTTTGAATCTAGAACAAATGTGGACAGAAAATTGTACACGTTTGAGTTTCACATCAAATCATCAAAAGAGAATTTAACGGACTAGGTATTACTTTTTCATTTCTTGTAAAAATGTTACTTTGTTTGACTTGCATATGCAAATATTATTCCGTTCGAATGGAAATAATTTGTTCAATTGCATGGATTAAATAATATCGTTGTTTCAAAAGTTTGAATATTTTAAATATCATTTTCTTTTTAAATGTCAAAATTATTTTTTAATGATGTAATTAATGTAATTAATTGATTGTAATGTAATGTTAATGTTAATTGATTGTAATGTTAATTTATTGTAATGTAATTAACTGATGTAATTGATGCAATTAACTATTAACTTGAGGTGTTTCTTTGTAAACTACGTCATTGGCTTTTTTGTCGTTGTTAGTATAGATTTTTATTAATCTTTTTTATTAGTTTTTGAATAATTTTTAATATAATAATAATCTGATTGCGATGATTATAATAATTATATATTATATTAATATAGTATAAAGCTATTAATGCATTTATTTCAATATATTGTACAGTACCGATCGATAGTATGTGCCATGTTAAAAAAAAACTAATGAGATGAAGCATTTTGTTAATTATTTGAAATAATTTCTTAATTTTTGCGGTATTACAAGTTATTATTCTGAACTTTTTCAGTATAACTCTAAAAAACAAAGATTATTAACAGCAATACTCATGAAATTGAAAGATTTTGGAAGATATTCTCTTAGACTAAAAGCTACTAATATTTTGAAGAACAGCGTTCCTTTTATACGAAAGAAAAGACCAAAATACCTTTTTCCATTATCGTTATGTCAAATATTTTTTTAAAAAAAGTTACTTTTAAACATTATTATGAGCAGTTTCATCTCCGGTTGTAGAGTTAAATATTATTTTTTGGGGGAGCCTTAACAGTTGATTAAATTATATGAAATTTGAACAATTAGCATTTCAAATTATGTGCTTTATATTTATTTCTTTAAAAAATATAATTTAAAATTTAGAAAAAAGTTTCTAACAAACTTGGTCTTTTAATGCAAAACATTAATTGCAGTCTCAGAGAGTGACCTGATTAGCGAAGAGATTAAGCTATAAATAATTAACACTTCCTCAGCTGCTCATTTTTGAGTTTGTCGAATAGCCTGATTTAGTTAAAAAGAAGGAATATTGTGCTTCGAATATTATTTTACACTATTGTGGTCTGAATATGGTGATGTTGTTGAAAACTCCGGAATAAATTTACTAACACAGCTTAATATCAGTGTATAGAATCGTAAGAAGTTTTTGTAGAAATCTTCACTAAAAAATAGTCAATGACTTTTTACAATGTTTAAAGAAATCCTCCTCCTTTTTAAAGATAGTTGAATTTTTATCGTATAAGCTTATGATGTAAGATAAAATATTTTTTGTTTATTTCACGTATTATATCACCATCTATAGCAAACTTGAATATTATTAGGAAGTTAAGTCAATTAATTAGTATTTGGATTTCATTTTAATTGCTTGTAGATTATTTGCACAGATTTGTGCATTCTTCAACTGCAAGATGATATCGTTCTCTAACATGCTCAGTTGCATGATAATTTATATCATAATCTTTTCTGCAGCATTGCAAAATAAGCATGACTGTTAAACTTTTGCTTGTACGAAAGTAAAATGCCCCGTAGTCCGTTTCAAACTTAAAATCCATATAATTTTATTGCATTAAGATAATAATGCAACGATTTTCATGGCGAAATATTACCGATGTGTTGGAAAGAAGCTCCAATAAGCAAAATTGAAAAAGAAAAAAAGGAATACGTCCAATCATGAAGCTGAAATTCTTTAGAAGTAGCGTTTCATCTACGTGGTGTATTCTCCACAAAAAGAGACCGCCGATTTATTTACTAAAGAAAACTTGATGTTCTAATGGATTTTTTTAAAATTTTCTAGGTACTGATAAATTATGGCATTTTAATGCATACAAATTAAATGCAGATATTTACTAAGCGTACTTTTGTTTTAAATGTGGAAAGTGTGTCATCTGAAGTATTTATTGTCCAATTTTTGTATCATTTTGGGTAACAGAATAACAACCGTTGCTTTGGTAATCGGGTACCATTGCTTTCTGACGAATTTTCTTTATAACGACCTGTATATTTTATAAAGAATAATCAGAAAATCGAAACTTTCATTACATTATATATCATTGAATGATTTTTTAATTAGAAGTTTATATTATTTGAATGGTTAAAACCAATTTTTGTCAGTATGGCATTTTTTTAATGAATTCCTGACGTTTCATTATAAAATTCTTGTATCGTTCAAACGATTTTACACATTTTTTTCCATATTCTTTTTTCAACATGAATTCTAGACTTTTTATCCCAATAGTCTTAATTACTTAAGTGGTTGGATATAATTTTTGTTAATATATTATTTTCAGTATGGATTCTATTGATTTTATTTTAATTTGTAATTTGTAGATGCACAATCGCAACAGTATATATGCTATTTAAGTGATTCAGGACAAATATTATCAATATGGTATTTTTGATAGTGGTTTAATTTAGCTTGTCATTAAAATTTATCGTATATTTCTTGCAAATAATTTTATTCATTTCCATTTTATAACAACTGATATTTCATTCTGCACTTATTTTGGAGTGAATTTTGTTTTGTATCAAAATTCGAATGCATCAATTTTGACAACTTTTTGATGAAGTTACAATAAAAAATTTAAAAAAAAATCTCATAAAGATAAAGTTTTAACTTTTAAAACTTTAACTAAAGATAATTTTATAATGCTAAAATGCCTGTTCTTATCATTATTAAACGTGAAGAAAAATATTTTTCTTTTTAATGAGAACATTTAAGTTTTTAATCCTTATTTTAATTTAATTGAAAATGTTCTTGAAAGAAACAAAAACAGAGAATATTTTCATTCCCTTAACTATAATAGTTGACTTTACTTTTCCTTTGATAATTAACAGAATTGGGATGAAATTTTGGATTAGAAGTTTTCAAACAAAATTTGAAGAAATTAAATTTTAATTAGAATTGTTTCTTTTTTTCTGAATAGGATTTTTTTTCTGGCCTTGCATATTTTTATTAAAATTGCGAAGTAAAACTAATTAATCCTAAATTTCACTGCGCATTTTTGAAAGGAAAGCCGGCGTTTGGTTCAGGAAATATGATGCGAATTTTCGCCTGTCTTGTTTTATCTTCTGATCTTCTGGTATCTAATTTACATAAAATCTACAATCTTAGATATGACACGAATTTTGATATCTTCCTAATTACTCTAGCATATTTTTTTAAAATTAAATCTTGAAATATTTTTGGTTAGAATAATTTTTTATTATTATTTCCGCAATTTTAGAAATGCTTAAACGATTTAATAAACGAATACAAAACAAATAACTTGCACTTGTGTTTGCTAATTTTCTTTATTAATTTATATATTTCTGTTAATAAATCTTTTTTTATGTCGAAATGATGTTTTTGAAAGCACGTGATTTGAATTTATAGTATGTAATTATTATTATTTATTACTTGCATTTTTGTTTCCTGTTGATATTTTATATTAACTAAAAGCTAGATTGTTTCTAATTGATCAATTCTTTTTATATCAAAATAATTTTTTTTGACAGAACACGATCTGAATTTATAGTATGTCATTATTATTATTTATTGCTAGTTGACTTTGGCGTTCAGTTGGTTCCCCGGAATAAATGCTGCTAAAACTTTTCAAACAAATATGTTGCGTACTTGTGTTTTAATTACTTCCTCAATAAAATGTTCATAAATTTCTTATTTTATCAATATATAACTCATGTTTTAGAAATTTCAAACCCTTCTGTTAATTGTGATAAGCATTCTTTTTCTGTCTATATTTTAATAATAGATAAGCGAAATATCATTGACTCATCACGAAATCTCCGAAACTATACACCTGATTGACTTGAAATTTTGCATAGTTACTCATTTCATGATGTAGAAGCTCAATAAGAGCGGATTTTTCGGAAATCATATCCCAACTGATTTTTATATTTTTAAACCTTCCCCCGGTCCAATCGTAGATATTATTAGTTGACATGGTAATCTTTGCCATGGTAAACGTTTCCAGGGTAACGATTACCATTTTAAAATATGAATTTCGGTTATATTTTTAAATTTAATTAGCATTACATTTTAGGTAAATATTAGATTGTATTACCATATTTATCTCTCTCTCTCTCTATAGACACGCACACACACACACACAAAGTGAAATGCCACTGACTCATCATGAGATCTCCAAAACTATACACCCGATTGACTTGAAATACTTGCATATTTACTCATTTCACGATGTAGACGCTCACTAAGAACGGATTTTACGCAAATCATATCTCAATAGATTTTCATACCCCCACCCTTCGCGAAATTGTAGTGGTTATCTGTTAACATGGTCAACGTTTAGATTTTGGAAAATGTCAGTGGTATTAAGGGAATTTGATAACTTTCACTGTTAGGGTATATCCAATTATTCAGCATGACACTATCGACAGTTTGTTGTGTTTGAAGGAAAGAACAATTCTGACTCCAACAAATGAATCATCTTTTCAGATTAGAACCTTTCTGCTAGAAAAACTAAAAACTGAAGAGATGAAGAAAACTGAAGAGATCTGTGAATATAGTTATAAACTGGAAAATACTGTTCGTTTTCTTGAGGAGTTTCTACAAATACTATATCCAGCAGGAATGCCTCCTCATATTCTTTATCTGAAAATTGGTGCGCCAATAATGTTGTTGCGTAATTTAAACCTTCCAAAATTGTGTAATAGCACTAGACTACAAGTGAAAACTATGCTAAGAAACATTATCGAAGCAACAATTTTTACAGGAAAGTATGAGGGTTAAGAATATATTCATTCCGAGAATCCCTAGGATTCCATCAAAGAATGATTTTAAAATCAAGCGGTTGCTATTTCGAGTTAGAAATTGCTTTGCGATGACTAATAGTAAAGCCCAAGGGTAGAATTTAAAATTAATTGGCGTAGATTTACAAAACGACTGTTCTTCTTATGATCAATTTTATGTTGTGTGTTCAATAATAAGTTCACCTGGAGATCTCATCATTCTTCGAACAGAAAAACGTAAGAACAATGTTGTCTACTTAGAAGTTTTATTAAATTAAGTCTATTCGTGCACAGTTTTATATATTAAAATTAACTGCTGTCATAACTTTCATGAAAATAAAATGTTATAATTATTAGAAATAAATTATGTGATGAAAAATAAAAATGCTATTCTTTATAAAAATTGCTATACATAAAAATTCAATGACAAATGATTATAACTGATTAAAAAAATTGATTTAATAGATTAAAAAATGAACGAATTTTTGAAAAAATTTCAAAACATATCATTATTTTATGTTGCCAATTTTTTGGTGTAGTTTATGTTGCCAATTTTTTGGTGTAGTTTATGTTGCCAATTTTTTGGTGTAATTAACGGGGGAGCTTCTCATTACACAGCATATCACCGATGATGTGGAAATTTGTGTATGATTGACTTGCACTACACTTCCTGACTTTAAGTTTTTAAAATTTACAGTAATTATCATTTCAAAATCGGAAATTTTGTCAATTTATGATGTCTAGATTCACATTCAAGTTGATAGATTGCCCAGCGAAGCGGGCGGGTATCAGTATCTTTATGTATGCAATTTTAGCATGCATTATCTTTATGCATATAAAATGTTCATAAAAATAAACAGTATCAGTAGGTATGCAGTATCTTTATGCATTATCTGTATGCAGTATATTTATGCAGTATCTTTATATATGCAATTTTATTTCGAAAAAGAGTAGTAATGTTTAAAAGTGAGTGTATTAAAAAAAATTCTCTTTGTTTGATATTAAAATTAATTTTAATTATAAATAAAACCCTATTACAAATTTTTCTAAAAACTTATCTCTTACTGGCATTATTTAAATGGAAGAAAAAGCCAACTCTTCACACCATGATAATCAACAATAAAAGTAAAAGCCAGGAGGTAATTAATATCAACAATGGAAACGATTTAAGTCTGTTTTCAACAATGGTATATATTATTGTTGCAAAATATGTTTACAATATTTTTTTTTCATTTATTAAAAGTAACCGCAATTTATAACAAAAAAATTGGTAATTAAAATTATATAAAATGTAATTGAAATTAATGCACGAAAAGGTAAAAACATCGCATAAATGTAAAAAATAAAAATTAATCGCTCTGTGGTATATATTCCTATTTTCCGAAATTTATGTACCGAATTTCAAATTTGGTGAACCGACTCACCTATTGAAAGGGCAATTACACATGCACAGTATCCTTCACTAGATAGAGATTTACTTTAGGGATAGATATTATCAAACCTCTTAAGTTTTTTCAAGATATAAGGAAATTTCAAATATGAATAAGAAAACTTAAGAAATAAGAAGAAAGTTTGATACATAAAACGAGCTGAACATTTTATAATGCGTGTCTTGGCGTCTAATGAGATATTTAAAATCTTTTTATCCAGGAAATCAAAATTTGTTAACCTTATTTTAGGAATATGTATTGAACTAATTTAATTATATACAGTTTTTGCCTTATTATATCATATTAAAGAATTAATTAGCAATTTTAAAATTCTGAAAAACAGATTTTTTTAGAAGATTACATGGGGAAAAGTATTTACTTTTTTGAAAACCTTTCAAATGATCTACTAAGAATCTTCTCCAAAAAGAAAGCAAAACTGCATTAAATGTAATTCAATATATGTAAGAATATTTATTCAAAAATGTTATTTATTATATCTTGAACATCCTGATGTCGAGCTAAATAATAAATATTTTAGAAATGTTAAATAAATAAATAAATGCTGTGTAAGTTTTTTCATAACACAGAATTCCCTGTTTCTTGCTTCGAAAAATGTTCCTATTCTGCAGCATAAATACGCTGAAATAGTATAATATCAATTCCCTTACAAAACATCTGCTATTTTATTCAAAAACATAGAATACTATACTTTTTCACTGGCCTTTGAGATAAGTCTACAACAAATGTTTTCTAAAAATCCTATTTTCTGTTTACTTTTTTTTATTCAGATTAGTTTCAACTCGCTAACATCAACCGATTTCGCGACAATCACTTGTAGCAAACAAATTTTCGTCCTTTCAAACAAAATGATGCTGGTCAGTTGAAGTTATTATTTTTTTAACGTTATAAGGTTTTTGTGTTTTTTACGATTTGTAGCTATGCAAGCTGAAAAGTTTTCCAATTTTCAGGTGAATGGTAGATAATTTGTCTTGTTTGAAGAAATATCTTTGTAAAATAAAAGATTTCGCTTTCTTTCAATGTCGAGATCATCTTAAATTTTATTCAAAGCATTACGTTTTCAGAAACAGAGTTCACGAAGACTTTTTATTTTATTTCTTAGCAACAGTTTGTTGAGAATTTCTTTGTTGTTAAAAAAACTGAACTTAATCTTTAAAAAGCAAGTAAAGCAATATTTTGTAAAGAAAAGTGTTATTATCATCCAATTGTTACAATAATTTTAATGCAAATCGTTATATAAATATTCCTTTTAATAATGATCTCCACGGATTTATATAAGCAGCTCGAAGAGACAAGGAATGTAAATTTCTATTAATTAATACATTCTCATATATGCTATAGAAATAGATAATCTGTGGGAATATTGCGATCTAAATAAATTGGATGGGGTGGATAAAGTAGGAGATGATAATCTATCTTTTATTCTGTTTCCAATACAGAAAATGCCATTGGCCTGAAGGCATGACACGATTACATTAATAATTGGATGTACAGTGTCAATCTGTCTCGATACTATCTGCGCTGTCTTTACTTATTAATCAAAGAAACTGGCTTGATAAATTGATAACAATTTTTTATATTTTTTATATAAAGGATTATCATGTGAGAACATATTTTTTTGATTAGATTTTGGTGTCTCCGAAATTGATGGACAAAATTAAAGATTATAGTCCACCAGAAATTATCGGTTGATTTTTTTTTACCTGATTTTACTTATATTGCAACATTATCATGTATATGCTTCTTTGAAAGCAGAAACGTTTTTAAAAGTTTGTCCTGCTTTTACCAGTATTACTTTATTATTACGTATGCTTCTTCACAGCAGATGCATTTTTAAAAGGTTGGCGTAGAGCTAGGACTTCATAGCTGTTATTTCATCTCACAATTGGTCGAGCTACAAATTT
>JAOUZG010044990.1:861320-874945 GCA_026289955.1 Argiope argentata | reverse complement strand
AATAATAATTGAAATTCGATATCGAAGATTTCATTTTGTTTTTTAGTACTTAAAATTTTTCTAGTCCACTTCTTCTTTTCAAAACAGATTAATAAAGAACAACATGTTTAAGAAATTTTGACCTACGTATTTTGCCAACATCTGTATCTGATTATCTAGTTAGTTTTCAAATGGTTTGAAATCTTTTAAAGGGTAGTAAAAATTAACTTTTTAAAAAATATAATTTATTTTTTAATATTAATGCAAATCGTTTTATAAAATAAGTTGTTTTTTTTTGTAATAATGAATTAAAAAATAACTAATGTTATTTATTACGAAGTGATATCATATAGTAGAATTATTGAAATGTATTTGTTATGGAGTAGAAAAATACCCAGGTCGAAGGAAATTTTATTGTTTTCCTAATCACATGTTTTTTCCTTTAATTTCTCCTTTTCATTTCATTAAAGTTCTTGATTCAAGTGTTTTAAAACTTGAATTTATTTTTAGTACATAATTTTCTATTTATGTGAGATTTCTGTGTCGACAAAAATAGTTAGAATTTCGAGGCAAATAATTTAGAATTTCAAAAAATCTGTTGGCTTGTAAAATGTTTCGATATAAAGTTGTTTAAGGAAAACTATTATAAACTGATCTTGTAAGATCGAATACGTTTAATATAAGGATATCTGGAGTGTTTTCTTTCTCTGCGTTACACATCTGTAAATACTAAAGATTTATTCTGACAATTCTAATGGCACCAACATTTACGTATGAATTGAAATAAATTTTATTTGCTGAAATCTAAAATAAACTAATCGATTACGCATATTTTGTATATTATTTTTGTCGTCAATGTTCTTTTTTTTTGTATACCTTTTGTAATAATCTGGTATTCTAATTATTGATGTAGGTTGTACGTCGATGAGTTAAGTATCAGAAAAAAAGAAATGTTATAGATTTCTGACAAAAGAAAATAATTTTATTTTTAGTTCCATGTTTGTTTAAAAATTTAATAAAAATTAGGTACTTGCATATTATACCGTCTTCGCCAACAATCGCCAACAGTTGAATAACTTTTTGGCGATGGATTTAAATTTGGCGATAAAGATCAACGGATTACTATTTAGTATATCATTCCCGGAGTGCCATAATTGGCGGTTTGGCAACTCATTAGCGATGATTTTAAATTTGGTGATAAAGTTAGACGGTATAATACGTAAGTACCTAATTAATAAAATTAAATATTTAATAAAAATTATTTGATTAGATAATGAAAACTACAGGTGATAATATATTTCTTTGAATATAATCTTTTAAGACAGGGGGGATGAGAAATTTTCGCACAGGTTCTCTTTTAGCTTATAGAATGCATTTAAATTAAACTGATAGATATTATTGAAAGTAATTGTTTTTAAATTTTGTATTCTCAGAATAGTTTTTTGAATTTCAGAAAAAAATAATCCTTTATTCTTCATTTTGTTACGATATTAATTCAGGAATTGTTAATACATAAAAAACTATTTGACTCTTGAAAATCTGAATATATATAATATTGTGATTGTTATGACATTATCTCATGATTGTAATTTAACTTTTTTTCTTTATATATGGAATCTAATTTATCTATTTCATTTATTTGCAAGAAAGTTGTATGAGAGAGAGAAACATTATAAATGCGTTTGAATTGCGCATAGTCAGTTATTTTTCATAACCACATTATAAAAAAAGGCCAAAGAAATTAAACAAAATTCTGGCATAATTAGAATATTTTTTAAAGAAATATGATAAAATAAATTTTTGTTATAACAAATATGATATATTTCGGGGAGAAATACTCAAAATTAACGAATAAAAATAGATTATTAAAGCCTAATTTTATAATTATATTTTAATTTATGTTCAAATTTTGCCTTCTTTTTGTAACTTATTTAGGGGAAATTTTAATTGGTTCAAATCAGCGATGTAAAGTTTCTTTTGTGATTATTATTTTCAAATGCATTGATGTAATCTTATAAGCTAATTTATAAAGGATGCATTTTCAATTAAAAATATAATTTTTTCATTGAAATTACCATAAGAACTATAAATGATGGCTTAGATTATAAATAATTCTTTTCTAATTTACGATAAAAGTATATTAATAAAAAGACATTTTCTCTATAAAATAAATTAGTTTGTTTTCTTTAAAAATAAATACTTAATAAAAAACACGCTTACTTTTCTTAAATCATGTGCATAAATTCGCTTGTTTTTCGTTTAAGAACATTTATATTTATGTGTTTCTCACTAGAACAAGAGTAAAACTGCTTTCTTAAAATATCTTCGTTGTCTTTTGTGACATTTCTCGGCAAAAACTAGCTTTCTTAAGCAATAAGAAGGAAATTATTCGGAGCTTTATTTAAAATAAAGCTTTGTTTCCTTTCCGTTTTGCGCTGCCCAACAAATTTTCTCCGTCTTCTTAATCTTATTATTTCGCTTATTTTTTCAAGTAAATTCAATTTCACGGGGTCGCTTGGGGAGCTGGGAAATTGATTTTCTCCATGTCGTAAGTGAAAAACCACAAAAGTCTGTCTTTGTAATTTTTTTTTTTCAATTTATCGTAAGCTCTTGATTGATAGCAAAAAGTTCATTTGATTTTTATTTTTATTGTAGCAATCTTTATTTATTTATTTGGTGTCGATATATTATTTAATTCAATGAATATCATCTGAAAGTGGAATATCTATAATAATTATATTTTTGCTCTTTCGCATTTTATTATATTGAACCTCTAACATTCCTTAATTTCATTCTTGAAAAAGTAATTTCCCTACCCCCCCCAAAAAGGGGGGGGGATTTTTTTGTAATTTAAGTAATTTCCTTACTCAATGCTAATTAAGCAAACTAATTAAATACTAAATAATAAATTAAGCTATTTTAAGTTTAAGGGATTGTAAATTAATTGAATTATATATTGTGAAATAAATAAAATTATTTTTTCTTTAAAAAGTAAATTAAACGGTAAATTGTAAGCTAAACATATTGAGTTGTAAATTAAATAATTTAAAGGTTAGATGTCAAATAAAGAAAATGAATTTTATTATAAGTTGTCAAATAAAGAAAATGAATTTTGCTGTAAGTTGTAAAATAGAGAAAATGAATTTTATTGTAAGTTGTAAATTACAATAAAATTTTGTTATAAGTTGTATATAAAGAAAATAAATTTAATTGTGAATTGTAAATTAAATAAATTAAAAATTAATTAAATACATGTATTAAGTTAGTTTTTTTAAAAAAATTCTTGGTACAATACTTCAAATTACAATGATATGGAGGATTTCATGTCATCTTAGTTGTCCACCAAAATTATTGCAAAAGATCCAAAGATTGATTCAAAATAAAACTTATTGACCTTTTTATATAACAATATAAATTTTGAGTCAAGTAATTGAATTAAACTGTAGATCAAATAAATTATAAATTGTGAGATAATTTTCTAAGATAATTATATTAGAAATTGATGTAATTAATTAGATTAATTATTAAATAATTAAAAGTTACTCATATTTATTAAATTATAAATTCGTTAAATTAAATATATTACAAGCAATAAATTAAATTAACTAATCCCCTTCTGAACTACAAATAAAATTAATTAATTAAATTTCAATTTAAACTGGATTTTTTGAAAAAATATTTTAAAGTAACATCCAAAAAATAATTCTCTAAACACAGAAGAAGCATGAAATGATTTATATCTCGTTTTCTTCTTCTTATTATTATAAAACAACTTTTACCATATTCATGAAATGTGCCTATAATATATTTGATTTAATGAATTTATAATTTAATAAATATGAGTAACTTTTAATAACTTAATAATTAATCTAATTAATTACAACAGTTTCTAATATAATTAGAAAATAATCTGACACTTTATAATTCATTTGATTTACAGTTGAATCCAATTATTGTTACAAATTAATCAATTGATCTAAAAAAATTAAACTTTGAATCATAACAAATTTATATCCCTCTACAACTTCTTGTCTCGCGATAGTACTAAATTTGGGTGTAAGGAAAAAATTCAGTCACGCATCAGAATGAAGTGCAGAATACTTTTCCTAACGCCGATCGGTGAGTTGCACGTTATCTCATTTGTAAATTTCGTTCGGACCCTCATCTCTCTTCCCATGCTTCGCAAGCTTCCGGCTTCGTAAATGACGGTCTGCTCTCCACCAACTGGAAGGTTGAAAGGAAATTAATTACGAGAGGTAGACGTACCAGCACTGGCTGGAGTCCCAGCATAGGAGAGCCCGCATGACCTAAAGAATTATTAGGCTGTTTAGCATGGCTAGGATGCATCTGACTCAAGAGGATCATGTGTGCAGAATGATCATTGCGTTTAATGGATGATATTTGCTATTACACCTTGTTCGAAGTGCTCATGTTCAAAATGTGTTCTTTTCACTAGATTTCATAATATAAAGTATTTAAGGTGACCAGAGACCTTTAAAATGATTTTTTGTAATTTTCACCTCAGCAATTTGAAATTTTACAGGCATAATATGAGTGATAGTATAGGAGATGACATATAATTTTTTTAAAGTATTATATTAATTCATTTATGAGTTAAAATAATATAATATAATTTTAACGAAAAATAACGTTCATGAAAAATGTTTCAGACTCTCAAAATTTGTTCGAAAGCGCTTCTATTTTTATTATTACTTTCTGTAACCCTTTTGAAACAAAAGTCGGGATTAAGCTTGAAGTTTGCGAACGAAATATCAAAATTAACCAATATAATAACTCAAAGCTACTTAAAATTTTAAAAAATCAGTAGTTTTGAGTTGTTATATTGGCTAATTTTGATATTTCGTACTCAGACTTCAAGTTCAATCCCGACTTTAGTTCCAAAAGGGTTACAGAAAGTAATAATATAAAATAGGAGCGCATTCGTGCAAATTTGCAGCGCCTGGAACATTATTTATCGCTAATGTTATATTAACCCTCCTAACTGATAAATAAATTAATGCAATGCTTTAAAATTATGTGTGTCATCTCCTATAGTGTTACTATGAATGCCTGTAAAATTTCAAATTGTTAAGGTGAATACTACAAAAAGTCATTTTAAAGGTTCCTGGTCACCTTAGCGACCCTTACATACTTACACTTAACCAAATTCTTTAAAAAAATTTAATACTAATTTCTAAGCTGATATTGGAAACGAAATGCGAAATGAAAAATTTTCTCATTTGATTTTTATTAATTTCTTGGGCCGTTCATTTAGTCGCCTATTTCCTTATCCATTCAGGAAATGAAAATGGCAAGGAAATTAAAACGAATCCAATTTTGAAAAAAGAGTAAATTCAATTGCATGTGCGCAATGAAAAAAAATGAGACTATTATTTACTACCGATCTAGTCTTTGAGGAATCAAGCGGCAAATACATTTTTGTTTATCCGATTCAGGAGCGCCCCCAGTTATTAAGTTTAAATTTCACCATTTTACAAATTGGAGAGATAAAAATCGATGCGTTTCACATCTTTACATCTATTAAAGGTCCCTGGTCGCTTTAAACAAGACGTTCTGTAAGAAATAACGATAAGAATTGAATGTTTTTCTGAAAAAAATATTATCTACGTATATTTTTGGGTCTTATTGTAAATAATAATAATAATTTTCAGCCGCATTTAGACGAATAAAATAAATAAATAAATAAAATTCTGAATGGACGCATGTGGCAGTGGCTCTTCCAACACTTTCTCGCTTACAAATTAGGCAAGAAAACACCCTTCATGACATTGGAATACAATTATTGCGTAATATTAACTTTTGACTTGAATTTAGCATTTTTATTTAATCCATCCAGTAATAATTGGCGATTTTAATCCCTTTCATGTCGTTAACAGTATTAAAAAATTGAAATTTTGCTTTCAACACGTTTTTTTTCCCCAATTGATTGAAATAAAGATTTGACACAAAACTGTAGTTGTAGTCAAAAAAATCTTTTATCTAATGTGATATATTTAAGCCTCTGTGTCTTCGAGTTACTGCATTTACATATTTCTGTTGTTGTTACTAATGGCACATGTAATGGACAAGCTCACTGAGGCAGTCGGCGATTTTAAGCCGAGGGTGCATCTCTTGTTTCAAGTAACGCAGACTAGAGCCAAAAATAAGTATTAGTTACACACTTATCACATTCACTTGCACAGCCCCTTTCTACAGGGGGACACTTTCACACACCTTACAGATAGTACACAGAAGAACAACCATGCCCGAATCTGGACCCTGGACGCCCAGATCACGAGGAAGACGCGCTACTTCTGTGCCAGGACGCCGGCTTAATTGCTTCTAAAAGTACAGACCGGCAGATAGTCCATTGTTGCTGTTTTTGTCTCAAACTACGATAGGCATGTGCACTATTGGCGTTAAATACGTGTACTAAATCTTATTTATCTAGTTCTCATCTTTTTATGGGTATCGCGTCAACTTATATTCGAACAACTGGAATGACAGATTCAATCTGAACAGATTTTACTCCAAATTTGATATGAATATATAAATTTTGTTTAAAAACCGTATACTAAATTTCAACCATTTAGCTCAAAACGTTTTTGAGTTATATTTGCCACAGAAAGACATTTTTCCAAAAATGCGTTTTTCGAACTCATGGACGCCTAAAACATGAAAATTCGTATAATTCTTGAATTTGAATTTTTCGACAATTACTATACTTTTCTCTTCTCTTAAATATATTGTATACATATGTGAAAATAATAACAATATTTAGAATATTTATTAATTACTATGTCATGTTTTCTAGTAGTGATAATCAGAGAATGTGGACAGTATTTTGGTGCTATCCTTTCTTGGAATTTACAGCTAATGAATTATTATGTCAAAACCCATTGTTAAGATTCGCGATACTATAAACGTAGTTACAAATAAATTTTTATTAAGAAACTATGCTAATTGTAAAATATGGGTAGTATCTTGGCGTTAATCATTACTTGGACATATACTGTTAGTATAAGTAAGAAATATGTTACAATAAATCATTAGAAGGATTGTAAATTATTTTATGACAAATTATTTGCATATATATGCAGGGTCCTGTCATTTTTTGGATGCAGCGGATTGTATGCACCGGGACCCTGCAACTGGGATGGTAGGTCCTATATGATCAAGAGCGAAAATAATGTTCTGAACGGTAATAGTGGGATCAGGGCCCGAAATAGCCTAGTTGGAGCCCCCTATGCTTCACTTCTTTAGTAATGAAGAGCATTCATTAAATAAGAAGGTGCAAAATATAATTTCTATTGGATTTGGGGGTCCCACTTATGTAGGGATCTGGGTCAAACTACCCCGTCTGCCCCTGCCTTTGAACGGAATGGGAAGAAGAGAGGAAGAAATTTAATTGAAACAATCAGTGAGTTTGGAAATATATGAAGTTTACAGAAGTATTACTGTTGTAAATGCAGTGTGTAACATATAAATACAAATTAAGCAAATTTATGGTTATTTATATCACCTATCAGGTTATAAATTGCATATATTACTTTGATGATTCACCCTATAAAATGTTTAGTATTGCTAGAAAATTAACAGAAAAGAATTAGAAAAATGTTCCAAAAACTTTTTAACGTTTTATAAACGTTAAGATGTAGGTGACTAACATATCAAGGAATTTGTTTTGCTACGGGGCTTTATTTTGAATGAAAAGGATGTAAATAATGCACAATACTTATTGCAATACATTCTAAGTAATAATTACAGTAATTTATTTCTAAATGTATTAACTGTGTTAAAACTTTTCTTTACGTTGACGGTTACTATAACAACTGTTGGACGCTCTTCCAGAAAATTAAAATCAATAAAGAATTATCTTTTATTATGCATGTGTTCAGAACGCTGAAATGCATTTGCTATACTATGTGTGGAAAAAGAAATTGCAAAAAAATGCAATGTCTTCGAAGTAATTAATAACAAAAACATTAATAATAAAAAAATAAATTAACATGAAATAGTAATATGTGTTGGTGTTTAATTTTTTTATGCTTTACAAACAAGTAATATAGAAAAAACATTTTTCAAAAATCAATTCCTACTTAGGTTAACAAAGAAAAATTAAAGAATTACAATTAATATATATATGACAGAATCACAATATTAAACGGCAAAATAGAAATTGAATTTCCTGGCAATTTCCATTCTCCTTTCTATATTTGTTGTTCGAACTCGCCTCCCAAGTTATGCGAATCCAAAGCCATACCAACTAGACTATACCGGGATGATAATTACAACTATAAATAATTGATCAAAAAATTATACCGGCCTTGGATTTTCAACGCCAATCGAGGATTTAAAGCCAATTGTGACAACGCAACATGCATGCTTTTTCTGCACCATTTTAGGAATGCAATGCAGATTAGAAATTTCTAATTTTCTTTATTCTGTATTATTTTAATTCGAAAGTACTTCAAAATGAGTCGGAAAAATCGATGAAGTTAACAATATTTAATTTTAAATGCATCAAGCATTATGAAAATATACAGAATCGTTTAAAATAAACGTCCAGAAACATGTTAAACCTAACCTCATTAGAGTGGGGGAAAAACAAACAGAATTCGCTACTTATTTGGTGGCGGGGAAATGAAGATTTTTGGAGAGAAAGTTAGTTTTTAAGTATTAATAAAAAACGAATGAATTAATATTTTTAAAAAAACTGTGTAAACATCAAATATCATCCACTACAAATTTTAAAAAATATATTTGAACTTGAGTGGATGAATAAAAAGTATTTCATAAACGATTGAAAATTTGAACAAGATATATAGGGAGAGTGTGAGTTGATAGGTGGAATTAAAAAATTTAGGACCCATGATGTTATTTTGTACTTTTGGACCCTTTATATAGAATCTAATTTTAACTCACCTAAATTAAAATCAAGTATTTTTTAAAAAATTAAATCACTTGGAATAATATTTATTGAACTATTCTACGGCTATATTGGGCAGAATTATAAATAGAAAATTTAAAGGGGACTCCAGTTGTAAACATCATCATGCGTTAATGATGTTTTACGCTTGGTCCACCTGACTTTGTTCTATTTTTAAAATTTTGTCCTGAAGTGGGATGGAGAATCGAGTTCATTAAACCACCCAATTAGTTTAATAATCGGGTTGCTTAATGAATTCAAACGATATCCCCACAACTGGCGTCCAACGTGGTCCCCTATTGCTAAGGGGATCCTTTGTGTTTACTTAGAAATCCAATTAGTGTAACAACTATTTATTAGGGTTAGGTTACACATCATTAATATATATATATATATATATATATATATATATATATATATATATATATATATATACAGCTGTAGATTTAGTCTATAACTTTTTATACTGTACAGTTGAATAGTTAAATATCCGGCATTGCACTTTCAAAGGCAGCAGTGATATGTCGTTAAAAATGTATTTAGTATGAAATCAACCCTTTTCTGTTTCAATAATGTAACTTAAGTGATAAAGGGTATTGTTTGCAAAATATGCATAAAAATATCTTTAAAATTTTCTAAGAGAGAAATTATTTTTAAAAAATTAGTATCACTAAAAACAATTTTTTAAGTTTTAAAGTGAGGTAAAAATATTTTTGTTATATTCTCCTTGATGAATAAAAATATTAAAACTGTAATTTAGTTTCAATTAAAAAATGCAAATTTTTTTCTTACAGACTATTTATTAGCTGAGATATGACATTGAGCCTAAATATGAGATATGATCTTGTAATTTTAGGCATAACTTTTATAATATTAACAATTATCGTCATATTAATCATAATACCAGTTACATAATATTTAAATATATTTAGGCGTTGTTTTTAGAATGTTGCTTAATATTATAAATTTTATAATATCAGGAAATTTTAGTTGCTTTAAGCCATGGATCTACTCTATACAACAATTTGAATGTTGTTGTTGTTTCAATCTAAAATGTTGAGTGAAATAAGTTTGAGGTAATATATACAAGCTCAAAAAGTTAATCGAGTAACTTTTTTTCACATCCCTTTTTATTTCTTTACCTAACTTAATTATGATCTTGTTTTCGTGAAAAAAATAGATTTTAATATGGAGAATGAGACAATTTTGTTAGCATGATTTAATATGGCAGACAATATTGTCGTAGATTTGAACTTTTTCAATGTGTCATTTACATGTTTTCTTGGAATATAAATTCTTTATTATTTTTTTCATTATTTTATTTAAAATCACTGGTTATTTCTTTCAATATTTTAATGACTCTATTTATCATGAACCATTTTCATTTATAGTTTTAGAGCGATGAAGAAATTGAGTGCTGAAGAAATATTTAGAAATGTAAGAATTGAATGGAGCTAACACATGTTAAGTCCTAGACGATAACCAACGCAACTGCACATAATATACATCCAGGTTTCTCTATTACTAAAAGTAGATGAGACTGCCACGAACAATTTTCGTTTTGTTTACGATTTCTCCAATATTTTTCTACAAAATACGGTCTTTGGCTGCTATTAATGAAAAACCGGCAAATGATCGATTCAGGGAAACTTTTGCAAACTTCTGTTTGATAATCCTGTATTAAAAACAGGCAATCTAAAAATTCAAAGAAAAAAAATTTCAAGTCTAAATACGACATTGGGCCTTGTAATTTTAGGCATAATTTTTATATTATTAACAAAATACGGCAGCTTATTAGTTAAAATACTAGTTACATAATTGTTAAAACTTGTGCGGAATTTTTAGAATTTTTTTCATATTTATAAATATTATAATATCATAAAGATATAGTAAGGATATTGAAGAGGATTATTAATGAACCAGTTAGGAAAAATTGATATAATAAGTAAACCTAATTAACTTAAGTTCTTTCATTACAAATTCTGAACAAAGTGTACATAATTAAGATTCCATTCGACCAAAATAAATTTAAACAAATACTTTCTGTATTAATATAGAAACGTTTTAATCGAAAATACTAAGCTGAAGAATTATTTTTTATTAAAATTTAACGAATCATTTCGATATCAACAGAAAATAAATTAAAGGATGCATTTTAAGAAGTAATAAAATGTAAAAATAGCTCGAATAATCTTCTAATATAAAAAGAAGAATTGAATTAGAGTGAAAAATATAAAGAAAAGCAAATCAAAGCAATTAGTTTAATCATCATGAGAAAGTTCTTACCTTTACGAGTTGCAATTGCAGGGATTGTATTGTAAGATAAACAATAGATAAGAAATTTAATTAACTGAGAGAATTCTACATTCTACGTTTATAATATGAGCACGAATCGATTCAATGATAAACTTCCTGAACACAAATGCATTTTTTTGTAATTGGACAGATTTCATAGTCTGTGTGTGGTCTATCCTCACAAGTTTGCCTTGTATTATTAGGACCTACAGAGACGAGATATTCCATAGCGTTTTATGACCGATTGTCCTTCGACAAAACTTTCCACATCACAAATTCCACTATTCAAAACTTTTCGAAGAAAACCTATTTTTAAAGAATGGAGCTAATTTGATTAGATAATTTTCTCATTAAACATTCTGAAAGGAGGAAATATGACAATCACTATAAACCGATCATACTTTAATCCACTTCCAGTAGCTTTATCAGCATCTATAGTGGATGGTTACAAAATATTTTATGAATGTATACATATTTATATACATTCTTTCTTCGTTGACCATTGCTGTAGATATATATGATACCATTGTTATGACATTAATGGTCAACTAGTGAAAACTTTACAAAATTGATACTGTAATACATTCCAGTAAATTCATCTTATAATTTTTGAATCTTGCGTTTATTGCAAGTTGTACCAATAGACAACGAATAAATTAATTCTTTTGGTGGATTGAAAATAATAATAATAGGAAGAAAAATAAATGAATTGGACTTTAATCAACTGATTTAAGAACGGATTTAAAAATATTCAAAGAAATTTTTGTGAATATAAAGGAATGATTATCTCATTTAAACCAAGGATGCTGGCTTTCTGACACAGAGGTAGCGCGTCTTCCTCGTGTTCTGGGAGTCCCGGTTCGAGCATGGTTGTTCTTCTGTGTGATATCTGTGAGATGTGTGACTATACCCTCCTGTAAGAAGGGGTTGTGCACGCAAATGTGGTGAGCGGTAGCTAATTCGTACTCTTGGCCTTTTTTGGCGCTACTTTAAAAAAAAGCAAGAGACGCTCCTTTCGGCTTAAATCTGCTGCTATCAGCAGGGGGCTTGTCTATAGGCAAGTGCCATAAGTAACAACAACATAACAAACCAAGAATAAATTAATTCTGTTGATAGATTTAAAATAGTAACAGGAAGAAAAATAATTAATTTGACATCTAAGAACGGATTAAAAATATATGTAAAAAGATTTTAGTAAAAATTTAAAACAATTGGATATTTTATTTAAGGCAATATTTACCTCTCAATAACATGGACCTATTTTCAGCAAATTATTCAATAAATGAATAGCTTATTTTTTTCAAACTGAATTCTTCAGTTAACAGAGACACCAACCCCCTTTCATTTTATCGTAAATTTTTTTGTCTCATCAATCAATTACTTATCCATCTTTTGATCACTAAGTTTGGTGGAATTTCACGACACAGAGAGTTCTTTTTTATTGATAAACCAATGGATTCACCATTGTTCAGGAAATCATTTCTCTTTGTCTGGTTTCAGGGGACACAAAGAGTAGATATCGCGGATTAACGACGATTCCATATAGAGCAGTTACGCCCGTGACTCATGGTTACAACGATAAATTGGCTTAGCCGAGAAGGTTTTTTAATACAATCTTGCTTTCTTATTTTGGGTGTATTTCTTCTCACGGAAAACTTAATCTGGATTAAATGTTGCAACAAAGTTTAAAAACATGAATCAGTCTCTTATTTTTATTTTATTTCGTTATGGTAATGCGAAAAAATTTATTCCCAGAATAAAGAATTTTAAAAAAAATGTTGCTATATGAATGTTTTTAAAGTTTATAAGAGACGACAAGTAAACGAAAAAAAAATCCTTAGATCCTTAGCAATCACTCTTATATAATTATAAGTAAGATCTCAGAACTGGCATTAGACAATCAAGGATATATATAATATGATATCTTAAACAGTTAATTTCAATTGCAATTAATTCTCAAAGTTTTGTCTTAATTTAGTCCATTGTAACTTCATTCTAAAATGCACTCTTATTTTCTGATCCCGTTCCACTTTTTCTATTTAATAAATCAAATGAAGCTTTGTAAAATACTCTACCATCAGGCCAAGTGCCGTGTGAAGTAATAGAAACTAATAATGGAAACATGATTCTGGATGTCTTGTCAAAAGTCAACTCATGTGAGAATTCCTGATAGACTGTGTCGTGTCAGCTGACACGTGTCAGATTTATGAAAATATCATGGTATATGAGACCAGTTAAAAGGATTTCGTTCCTTTCATGACTTTTTACCTTCTGCTGTTATTGTTCTGAACTGCTTGTACGTAATATGTACCTCTCGAGATGGAGTGAAATGACCACGACTCTGCTATCTGCTTCCAATCTAAATTAATGCGAATTGTGTGTGTGTGTGTGTGTGTGTGTGTGTGTGTGTGTGTGTGTGTGT
>JAOUZG010044990.1:833934-854044 GCA_026289955.1 Argiope argentata | reverse complement strand
AGAGAGAGAGAGAGAGAGAGAGAGAGAGAGTATGACAATTTGACGAAAATTCATCAGGCTTTCTTTCATTACTGATCCTAAAATAAAATTTTCTTTTGCAGTTTCATTATTAAAGCAAATTATTATAATATATATTAATATCAATTAATTCATTTATTTTTAATATCTCCTTTTTCCGTTAAATAATACATTGTATTTCAAACGTTCTTATTTATGAGCACATTAAACTGTTTATAAAACAGTAAACGGAAATCTCTTGCAGTTTGTTTTAAAAGGTGCCAAAGAATATCGGAAATTCGCATACTTTCAGTTCGTATTTCACGTGCTATCTTTGTCTCTATTGTTTCCATGAGTTAACCCGATGCGAACAAAATGTTTCTTTGAATGAAAATCGCGGGTTTATTTAAATATGAACCTCAATTTAGTAACCGCAAAGAATACATCTGAAGTGCTCTTCTCACAGCAGGCACAGAAATTCCACGTAAATAGATGCGATGCTTTTCAATACAGAATACACGACAAGATTCCAAAAATTAGTAAAAAATTCTATTTAAACAATCCTTGAGCAAATCCGGCGCAATGATGAGTGCCGCAAACAATCCACCCAACAACAATACAAAAGGAAATTATTCTGATGAAAGAGCAGCCATCTTGTGCATATTTAACGTTAAGCTCATCCTTTATTTATTGTTTGTTAGCTTTCATTCACTCATTCATTCTTCTGAAGTGGAGTACGTTTAAAATAAAAACATTGCAAAGTTATTATTTAATTATCGAGGATCTCAGGTGTCATCGTATGACGTCACTCCGTTCGGTTGAAAGGATGTGTTCGGCGTCCACTAGACGCACGCGCAAGGCTTCATCGCGACCAGTCTTCGAATTTCTTTCGACCAAAGCGGACGCATGTCGCTTCGAACTCCCAAAAAAACACGTGGTGGCCCTCGTTGGTCCATCTGGCGACGGGCCAGTGCTGGGGATGGTTGGGATTGGAGGTCCACTTCCAGCAATTCGGACGAAGACGAGGACTATTCGTATACGAGGGTGAGTAGTAGAATGTTTTTGAATGAGATATTTTGATTCGAAATATGTCCATTTTTCATAAATTTCGAATGGAAAAACACTTTTACTGTAAATTAAAATTGTTATACGACTTCAAAAAGGCGTATTTTAATTAATGTGTGAAAAAAATGAATTTTTTTTTAATGCTAAACATTGAAATAACCGTTTGGCTTTGTAAAATAAGCTCCAGTTTATTTGCAAATCAATATAAAAATGCATTTAATCTTCTATGCACAGAATTATTTTACCAACAATTTTTTCAAATTTATGTTTGAATCATTAGTTAAGTTTTGACACAGAATAAATCCAGAAAGAGGAAAAATGTTTTTTATGCGATTATAATAATTTATTTAACATTAAAAAAAAATCTTGATTTTTAGCTGATATCTACTGATTTCTATTGCAAATACATTCTTCGTGTTTTTTCAAAATCTGTTTGAAAAAATAGATATATTGTAAAGATATTTCCCGAATTTAAATGGTACTCTTTATACATACATCCCTATAAAAATTAATTTTATATTCCTTTAGATTCTTAAAAAGACCTTTTTGATGTAAAAATGCTTATATATGATATTCAATTTACGTAAAATAACAGTTAATAATCGATGAAAGTAATAATACATACTATCGCCTATCACAAATATGTAAATTGGTGAAAAAAGAACACTACCTTACTGGAAGAAAAAATACCGTAAATCTTTAAATTTCTGTCATTTTTTCATAAATTTATAAATAAATATTTTATTCTTAAATTAAAAATGAATTGAAATGATTAAAACCTGCTTCTAAGTACAATTTATTTATTCAATTCATATCTATAAATCATATCTTTAAATTATAATTATATTATGGTAGTTACTACATTGAAAAGCCGATTTTTTGTGAAGTTATGATTTTTTTATTTAGTACTCCTAATGTTTGAACAGATTTCTTTATAAAACTTTTTGAATTTTGTTTCTATTTTTTAATTACATTGATTTTTATATTAGCATTTAATTATGTTTTAATGCTTTTTTTACATATTTAAGCGCTTTTTTTAATCAAATTCTATTCTTCGATAGAATTATGTAAAACGTCATTTAGAATTATGACGTTTTACATAATTCTATCGAAGAATAGAATTATTATTAGACTTCGATAGATTTATGTGAAACGAATTAAAATCTAACTTGTATTTTTGGTTTAAATCTTCTATAATTAATTTTCAATATGTTCTGCAGTTTTTGATCTATAGATTAAGTTATCTACTCATTTAGAAATAATTTATAATTGTTTTAGTGTTTCACAATGTGAAAAAAATTGAAAATGTCATGTTATTTATTATTAAAACCCGAATATTTAAAGAACGAATAGAATAGTCATTTATTCTATTTACTATTATTTTAATTCTCATTTTTTTTATTTATGAAATATATATTTCTTTGTGATATTTGCTAAATTTTAAGCAAATCATTTGATGAAACTCTAAGCTAGAAGATTTTTGCTGGACTTTCTAGAACCTCGATACTTCTTTTTGGCCAAAAAAATTCTCTTTACTTCTAATTTTTTTTAAAAAAATTTGTTACTTAATTTGTATATTTTGGATTCTTAGAGGATTTTTCAATCTTTTTTATGCAAATTTTTAAAAATATCAATATCAAAGGATCGCTATCAAAAGGATTTTCTTTTTAAATCACCTTTAACGTATTCATATAAAATACCAATAATGCTTAAAGTAATTGGAAGACGTTTTAAAAAACAACTTCAGAAAAATGCGTTAGTATTACAATTAGAACCCAACTACTATTGTATAAATTTTATAAATCAATACAGTAATATGTACCCAGAAGCATGCAATTTAACTTCAAAAGTTATATCTTTAATTCATTGTTGTAAAACTGTTTAAGAATAACTAACTGATTTCTTCTAAAAAGTAAAAGAATTTTTGAAAGTTGACGCGATTTTATTGGCATAATGTTTGATCTACAACTGCACAAACTTTCCTAGATTTTTTATGAAGAATGAAAATGTGTAACTAAAATCAAATTTTGAAATTTTGGGTAAAATTTTAAAAGCTTGAATATTAAGCGATGTTTCTTTTTTGTTTTTCTACAATAACTACCGAAAATATAACTGAAGGAAATACATTTTTATAATATGTTGAAGTTTTAAAAAATGTATAATCGATTGTGTATGTTTGTTTTTGAAAAATTTTCTTAACTATATCTATTTTTTTTTTGTATTATTTTTAAAAAGTAATTTCTTTTTCAATTGTTGAAAGCCTAAGAAAGGAATTTTTTTTAAATCTTTGTTTAGATAGTAAGAATAAGATGGAAGAATAAGTAAGTAAAATAAGTATTGCGAAAGTTATAAGATAGATTATGCTGATATTTACGCTTTAAAAAAATTGAGTTGACAATGAACGTTTCATTAAGCTGGTTCATATGCACAGTGAATAGAATAGGTAATAATTCATATTTAATTATCGTAACAATTTCACACTTAAAAATATTTTCTTGCAGGAATCATGAGTATTATGTTATGCATAATAGATTCCACTGAAAATAAACATAACCAATATTCTTGATCAATTTTCTGGTTTTATACAAACGTAATATTAAATGTTTTCTGTCATGTGTTGCAAAAATATGCAGAATTTAGTTTTGCTTTGGTGAAATTCTTTACTTTTGCTTAGCTCTCGCCATATATTTGAAATCATTGTTAAAATTTGGAAATGGTATTTCAGCCGAGTGTTTATGCTTAATTGAAATCTCCAGTTGTTTTATTAAATAAAGGCGCTTTTTATTCTATTTCAAAGTTTATCTTATCATTAGTCGCCTTTGGTGACTATCTAGTTCTCCCAAAATATTGGTTATATTTAATCACTGTTAAGTTTTTTAGATATAACGTTAAGTCAGTAAGTCCGACGAATTATCAAGTATTAATTCCATGTTTTTCGCAATGATTTAAATATGTTCTCTTCATTAAGTATATTAATGTTTCTATATTAATGTAATTTTCCAATATTTATGTTTACAATTTTATTAAAAACGTAAATATCTCGCTCGTATATCTTCTGTTTAGATATTGTAAATTAACGTTTTTATTCGTTTTATAAACTACAAAGATATTAATCCGAATCTTACTTCTTTAGATTTCAACAATGTAAGAAAATCAAATGATCAAACTTTTAATGGAACAATGTAATCTATTCAAATCTCAGGGAAACTATGTGATCCATTATTGGAAATTAGTATTCTTATTAGCATTTTTAATAAAATAATTTTGTTGAACTTATGTAAAAAACAGTAAATTTGAGATGAAATCGCACATTGTGCAGTGACCATAAAGCATAATCAAGATTTAGACAAATACGCTAATTTAATTTCCACATTATTATGAAAATAATTTCTTGTAAATATATAGCAGAAAAATTGTATATGCATTTAATAGAAACTAAATAAGCTTGTTCAAATTGGGATTAATAATAAATAAAATACATCATTTTATTGATGTCATTTTGATATTATAATTTTCCTCAATTTTACTACTTCTGAGGTTGAATGACCAAATTACTACAATCACTCTTAATGATGAGAAGATAACACGTTTGAAAGGCATAATCTTTATTTAGATTCATTCATTAATTTTGTTTCCACAATATTATGAAAATATTAATTTATAAATATATAGCAGAAAAATTGTACATTCATCTAATAGACACTAAAAAAGCTTGTTCAAACTGGGATTTATGATAAATAAAATACATTATTTTATAGATAATATTTTAATACTATATTTTTCCTCAATTTTGCTACTTCTGAGATTGAATAACCAAATTACTGCAATTACTCTTAGTGATGAGAAGATAACACGTTTCATGTGACCAAAGGCATAATCAGTATTTAGATTCATAAATTAATTTGATTTCCACACTATTATGAAAATATTTACTTTATAAATATATAGCGTAGAAATTTATATACAGTTAACAGACACTAAATACATTTGCCCAAAATGGGATTTATGATAAATAAAATACATCATTTTATAGATGTTAATTTGATACTGTATTTTTCCTCAGTTTTACTACTTCTGAGGTTGAATGACCAAATTACTGCAATTACTCTTAGTGATGAGAAGATAACACGTTTGAAAGGCATAATCATTATTTAGATTCATACATCAATTTTATTTCGACACTATTATGAAAATATTTACTTTATATATAAATTTCTATGCTAAATATTTATATTTAATAGCACTAAATACGCTTGTGCAAAATGGGATTTATGATAAATAAAATACATCATTTTGTTGATGCTATTTTGATACTGTATTTTTCCTCAATTTTTTTACTACTGACGTTGAATGACTGAAAAAAATAGTCCTTACACCGTTAACCCCAAGCAAACACAAACCTAAACTAGAGGCGATTATCAAATACATAACCTACAGTACGCCTTAAATATAGAAGCAACGCCCACTATTTCAACATAATGTCTACATTGTTGTCCCTATTACCTTTCTGTAATAATTTTTCCCCTTCCCTCGGAAACTTGGAACTAGTGCAATTGAATACAGCGTCCAATTTTCCAGTTTTCATCCTGTTCCAATTCTTTATTTTCTGTTTGCTTCCAGCGTTCATTCGATTCCGTTTTTCAAGTTGAAGTTCGGCCCTCTTATAAACAACAAGTAATTGTTGGAAGAGGCTAGTAATTTACTGAAAGATTCTGTGTTTTGCAGGACAATCGATCGGCCCGGAGAACACTGGATCTTTCTGTTGCTTGCTTTAAGTGGTTAAAGTCTTGCTCCTTATTCCCTAGTGGGTTTCTTAAAAATATTTTTTGTTTTTATTTCGCTAATGCGATGGTAGGTTTTTTTTATTTATTTATCATACCTATTGGAGAGAGAAAATATATTTTTATCGCTACGATTACCATTTTCTTTTAAGTTTTACCCCGTTAAATCATCAAAACACTGCTTTCTAGTGCCTTTATTTATTTTTTACATTAATTCTTATTTTTTAAAAAAATAATAATTAGGTTTGATTTTTATTCATCTAAAAAATGAAAAATACAATAAGTTTCCAAATATCTTAATTATCTTAGATAAAAGAACTAGAGTTGAAGAATTTTTTTACATTAAATTTAGAGTGTTTACGAAATTTATTGCGTTATATATATAAATGTACATTAATACTTTAGCCAATGTTTATCATGTTTATTCCATTTGAACCCATTTCATTCAAAAATGGTTTCTTATTTCATGATCCAATTCCATTTTTTGTAGAATTATTTCTACGCTCACTTTATAAATTTGCTGATCTCAACGTTTTCGGGATTTATGGCGGCACGACGAGAATAAACAGACTTTGAACGTGGAATGTTAGTTGGAGCTAGACACATGGGTCATTCCATTGCGGATATCATTTGTGAATTCAACATTCCGAAATCCACAGTATCAAGAGTGTACCGAGAGTATGAAATTTCAGGCATCACATCCCATCATGGACAGCGCAGTGGGCGACCACCTGCACTTCACGACCGAGACCGCCGACGTCTGTGTAGAATGGTCAATGTTAATAGACACGCAACACTTCGCCAAATAATTGCAGGAATCAATGTGGGACGTACGAGGGACGTGCCCGATAGGACTGTGCGGCGAAATTTGTCTTCCTTGGGCTATGACAGCAGAAGACCGACTCGAGTGCCTTTACTGACAGCACGACATCGCCTGCAGCGACTCTCCTGGGCCCGTGAGCATATCGACTGGTCCCTAGACCAGTGGAAAACCGTGGCGTGGTCAGATGAGTCACGATTTCAGTTGTTACGAGCTGATGGTAGAGTTCGAGTGTGGCGCAGACCCCACGAAGCCATGGACCCAAACTGTCAGCAAGGCACTGTTCAAGCTGGTGGTGGCTGCATAATGGTGTGGGCTGTTTTTACATGGCATGGACTCGGTCCTCTGGTGCAAGTGAACCGATCATTGACTGGAAATGGTTATGTTCAGCTGCTTGCAGATCACTTGCAGCTATTCATGGACTTCACGTACCCACACAACGATGGGATTTTTATGGATGACAATGCGCCATGTCACCGGGCCAGAACTGTTCGCGATTGGAACATTCCGGACAATTCCAGCGCATGATCTGGCCATCTAGATCGCCAGATATGAATCCCATGGAGCATTTATGGGACATGATCGAAGGTCCGTTCGTGTCCAAACTCCTGCACCATCCACACTTTCACAATTATGGACTTCTATACAGACAGCATGGCTCAATATTCCTGCAGAGGACTTCCAACGACTTGTGGACTCCATGACACGTCGAGTTGTTGCACTTCGCCGGGCAAAAGGAGGACCGACACGATATTAACAGTCATCCCATGACTTTTGTCACTTCAGTGTATATATAAATGTATAATAATACTTTAGCCCATGTTTATCATGTTTATTCAAATTCATTCAAAAATGGCCTTTGCTGAATTAATTCTACGCTCGCTTTATAAAATTGCTGATCTCAACATTTACTCAAGTTTCGAACGTAGGAATAAAAATCCCTAATGGTTACAATATTCTTTTAAAAATACCTGATATTTCCATCCTTAAGTTGACTTGTATCAAGAAAATCCCCATAAAAACCTCGTATTAAAATCACTGAATGGAAAAATTTCTATATCTTCTGCTTTTGTGCCGCTATATAGACTCGTATACCTTTTACCGCTTTTTATCTGTACAAATTATGCGTCCCGTGATGAAATAAATGAAAAAATTTTCAGAAGTTTTCTTCTGGGTCATGCATCTGTTAAACTATTAATATATAGGTAATATAAAAATGAATGTTCGTTCGTAAGTCAGTTTTAAAAATTCTTTATTTTTTATTCTATTTCGATGAAATTTGGAAAACATGCATAGGGCAAGTGGAAAGTCATTTCAATATCAAAATATTAATTAAAATATATGTTAATATAAATTAGACAAGTTTTTAAAAATGTTTTTCTGATATATTTTTAAAAGTTTATTGTAAAAAGATTTTTAACCGCTTAAAATCTCTAAAATATTATTTATTTAATTACTGCAAATCCATTTCTCTGGATTTTTTTGAAGTTTTAATAATATTTTAAAGTTTATTTTGATACAATATCTATAGTTTTATTTTTATTGATATTCAAATACTAATTTCTAAGATTAATTTCTTCGTTTTGCAAAATAATTTAATCGCTTGCTTTTACTGGTATTAAATTTAAAAGAATGCCTTTTTTTAACATTAACCCTGCGATAAAATTTTCACTTTATCTTTTATTCTTTTTATACACACATTTCAATTTGCATGCTCTGTAATTTGTAATATACCGATTCCATCTGTATTTTTCAGTCTCGTTAAATATCAAGGTAAAATCCTTTCTTTATCAATTGTTTCACAACCAGAAAAGTCTATATTCCTGATGAGTAGGTTGGTCGACAGAGTCCGTTAGTATCTTATATCTATATTTCTCTGAAATGTGACGGCTTATTTCAGCTTTATAAAATCGGATGTAAAAATATTTTAGATTTGAAATTTTTTAGGTTGGGGGTTACAATTGTTTATAGTTTTTAAATAAGAAAACAACATAATTTTGAAACAATAATAAATTATAATTATTTTGATTGAGTATTTTATAAAATTTAATATTATTAGAATTTACTTACTTAAAAAAAGGTTTGTTTTATGATCTTGGCCTTCTGTTTAGAAAGATCATAAGTTTCTTGCGCAATGCCATTAAAAAACATAATATATGCGCCATGGTGTACAAACCATAATCCATTGTAGATCAAGTATTCATCCGTTTTGTGAAGTGTTAATCGGGAGAATAGGCGGAAATGTTGTTTTGGATGCATAACTTGTACTGTTATCATCCACGGCATCTATCCATCGTTGAATATCTCGAGGTTTGTACTAAAATAGCATTTGGGTTGTTCACAATAAAATTTTCATTTAAGTAAACTTTTTTTTTTGCGAAAAAAACTTTGTTTCTCTTGAACATAAAACTGAATTATTAAAATGGAAGCATATATTTTTTCTTCAATTTAATTTATATTGCTAACTTGATTTAAATTGTAGTCATTTGGAAAGAAATGAGTATGAACTTGCATATTTTTCAACGACTCTTCATTATCAAAGAGAATTTATCAGTTATATAAACACAAGAAAAGAAAGAAAGGGATGAAATTTTGTTTACGAAAGAAAAAATATTATTTTACATTGCTGGGCTGATTTTAACAGAATTAAAATTTAATTTTGAAAGTGCAAACTATTTTTACTTTCCGAAACATTTTAAGCAATCAGACAAAAAAAGGGAAAATAATTTTAGTATGAAATAAAAATTTTGAAATTTGTGCATGATGTAATTTTTTTCGCATATTTCCTTTGTTTTACAACATGATTAGCAATAAGCTATATTATAATTTTTTTAACATTTTATTTAGATTTTTATAATTTTCTTTAACCTTAATCAGATAAAATTATTTCATTTTTCTTTAATTTTATTTAAAAATAGTTATGCATTTTTTTTTATTCCGCTGTTATATCATATTCTAGAATTTGAATTTAAAAAAATATTGCTGAAATATCACAAAGGAAATGGCTTTGCATATGGGATGATCTGAATTGTGTTATCGTGGTTGCATAGCTAGAAACTATAGTATTCTAATTCTCTCAACAAACCATACCCTAATCCTAACCTTAGGAAGTATGCTCTGTCTTCGGAATAGTGATAACTTGACCCCACATTATATGCTATATCTATTAGGTGAACGAACACTTACTTACTTATCCTCTAACCCTTATCCTTCCAGATGCGATAGAAGGCCCACATGCGTATTGATTTTCGCGTTTATACTAATTATTCAAAATATTAATTATTAACCATAAGAGGTTTCATTTCGATTTTGGCATAACTGATAAAGTTATCAGAATTCATACATTTTAAAATTAACAGAAGTACAGATTATCCACCATCACTATATCTTTCTGATTATAATTAGACTGAAAACTCTTAAAACTTTATTCTATTGGCGCATTTTAAAATATTAACCTAAAGAATTCCTTAATGACATATATGCCATAAAGGCGCAAATGAAGAAGGAAAATTACTGATTTTCTTATATGAATCGATTCATTTTTGTTCCCAAATTACGCTTCTTTCTAAATTAGAAGAGCAATGTCATTGTACTCTGTAGAAAATGAAATATTTTCACAGTTAAAAAAAACCCCTCTAAAAAACCTCCCCAAATGATTGACTCAGCATTTAATTAATAGATACGGTACGATTCGAGAATTAGAAATAATTAATGTTCTTCCGTATTAGATCTTTTTTTATTGCTATTGTTCATTAAAATAAAATGTGTGATTGGTTTTTCCTTCAATATTTAATCACAAGCCTGTAAATAATTGGAAAGCCATATATATTGCTGGAAATAATTGGAAAACCAAATTTATTCCTTCAGTAAATAATCGGAAAATCAATGTATTGCTAAATAGTTTTGTCTCTTAAATTTTAAAAAAGAATTTTTATAATATTTAGTTGTGAAATAAACTTTTACTCATAGTAAAATAGTGACGTTTCCAACACAATTAATCCCTTCTGGCATGGAAAAATTCGGGAAAAAATAATGAAAGAAGAAGATGAAGAAGAAACAGCTGTTTCGAAAAGGAAATTATCCGGTGTTTCAATAATACGCGTTTCGGAAAAACAGAAAACATTTAGGCTTCTCCTATGGCTTCACCCGTTATTTTTTTAGAGAAATAAAATGCCTAAAAATCTCATGACTACCAAAAGAACTTAGTATGCTTCTGGTAAGGTTGTAGACGTTTTATCCATTTCAATTAGGCTCGTCTTTAGCGACCTTGTCGCATTTTTTTTCCCACTTTTTGATGAAATGTATTCTTTATTTAATGCTCTTCTTATCTTTCTTGATACTTCGTAATTTAGATCGTCGGATAAACGCTTAGTTTTTTTCAACACTCGTTAACCTGAAATTTTCTATTATTAAAAAGGTATTTTTCATTCCGATGAATAAAAATAGACAAATTTTTCTGTCAATTTTCTTTTTCTGGAATAAAAATAGACTTTAATTTTTCTCTCAGTTTTCTTTTTAATTGACCCTGAAATTTTGTAGTTTAAATTTTTTTCGCCGGTTTCCTTCAGGAATACGAGATGACCTCACCACAACTAACAAGATTGTGAGAATAAAATCGTTGAATAATATTTTGATATAAATTGCCTATCCTCTTGCTATTTATTTTCAATTCACTTCTAAGTTGTTATTAAGGCATTTATCTTCCTTAACAAGCCATTATTAATTCTTAAATACAGTTATGTAATCGTCAGGTATCTGAAAAGCAATTGCACACTTTCTCCAAGGTTGAGGAAGTTAAGAGCTTTTGAGTTCAAGTATTCAGTGAACTTTACTTCACGTTAGCACAAAAGCCCTGAATTATAGTAATTTTATATTTCCGCTGATAATATAATATTTTAATGCTTTTAAAACTTCACAACATGCAGTCAATTATTTTAATCGAATTCGATATATCACCACACTCTTGTAGAACATTTGATAAAAGTTCTTTTCAATATCCCCTGATAATTATATAAAATCAACATAATTATTTATAGATTTACATTAAGGAATTACCATGTTTTTCTTTGTACCTTAAACTGTTAGATTTTTTAAATCCAACCTTTAGATTTTTCTAATCAGCTATTTATTATAAAGTTGTTATTAATACATTTATCTTCCTGAACAAGTCATTATTATTTCTTAAATACAGTTTCGTACTTGTCAGGTACCTGAACAGCAATGACACACTTTTTCCAAGGTCGCGGAAGTTCACAGAGATAGGATTTGATATCCAGTCAACCCTACCTCAGATCGGCAAAGAAGTTCCGAAATTTCGTAATTTCATATTCCTGATGACAATACAATATTTTAATGCATTTAACACTCCAATATTATTCAGTTAGATATTTTATTCAAATTAAAATATTACGATTAAAATCATTTTGTAGGATGACTACCTTGATGTATCCAATTTGATTTCCAAATCTATTTCATAATAATTATATAATATGAATATAATTATATAATAAAGACCTGCATTAAGAAATTAGCATATTTTTTTTTGCGCCTCGTGCTGTTAAGGTTTTTTGTCTGACCTTTAGATATTTCTGAACAGGTTTTTCTACTTTTTAGCACTTTTTTTGAGCGCTTTAACTTTTTATTATTTTATAATGACATTCTTACCAATTTAAATTACTAATTGCTAATAAATATCTTTTCAATGATCAGAAATCAATTAATGGTGCATGTTCTGAATGAATAATTGTTTTCTGAATGAAAAAACAACACATTTTTCCATTGAAAGAGGCATTTTTTCTAATTAATTTTGATTTCCTTATATTTATTTATTTTTTACTTAATTAAACCATAAATTCCGAAAAGGGCGTACATGAATCTTGAAACTGGAAATGAGTAAAAAATAAGTTTTAACGCATTAAAAATAGCATCTCTTAAGATATATTTGCACAAACACTAAAGTTAAGGGCATAGAAATAATTATGAAATATGCGTTAGAAAATTTATTACAAAAAATTAAATAATTCTAAAAAAATTAATGATTTTTTTTATTTTTCCTTTTGAAATTTCACTTCTTATAAAGAACAAACATTTAATTCTAAAAATAGTATTTTTAAGTTTAGAGAAGGTACTTCTCCTCTTATTTGACATTAGTCATAGCCAAGTTAGTATTTATTGCCGACTATATAAAATAGTATGGAACAAAACGTCGTCTCATACCCCCCCCCCCCCATATCCGTTATCATTCTCGTCACTGCACGGTTTGGTGGGCATGTTACGGGAATTTTATTTTCAAAATTTTATTTTATTTTCATTTTTTATTTATTTTTTTTATTTAGTACCAAAATATTTATAGTAGGAAATAATAATAAAATAAAACTACTTACAGAATTTACAAGAATATAAGAAATGATGATAGGGTAGTTACGTATTAGACCGTCGACGCAACGGTTTAATAACTCATTGGCGATGGATTCGAATTTGGACGAAACCAACAAAATTGCGAACAACAGTTAAGGTTTGAACTTTTTTAAAGTAATGATGATTTTTTGCCATTATTGGCAATTTAGCAACTCATTGGCGATGCCTTCAAATTTGACGAAAAAGATCGACGATCTTATACGTAAGTACCGATAATAGTACAGCAGTGTAATATAAATAATAAACAAAGAGGAGTGCCACTTCTTCACCCATTACAGTTAATTCCATATAAAAATAATGGCGTCAAGCTAAAAAATTAGCAAAAATTAGAGCCAACTGTCCCCCAATACTACGTTGTCGCCAAATATTCACCATAGTATTAATTCTAACTATCCAATATCGGCACAGCACATTGGCATGCTAGTGCTGATTCCATGCTGGCGAAAATTTTAAAACGCTTGTTATATCGTAGAGTCACTTAAGAAGTTAATATCCAAGACAATATCAAAATTGATATCTAAAACAGAAAGAATGAAGATTTTTTTGTCATGTCTATTGATTTCAACACACATTTATTTTGTATCCATAATGCTTCTCAAACTAATGCATTGTAACATTACTCTTGCTTAAATTATGATATGATATCACCATATGATGAACCTGCGGTAGTAGTATCCTCCAAAATTTCTTAAATACCCTCTAATTTACTCAATAAAGTGCACAACCTTAGACGGCACTGTTTAACATTACGAAATATTAACTTTTGGCATCAGTTTGCTATTTTTACCGAATCCAGCGGATCAACATTTGGCGATTAATTTCTGGTAAGCGGCCAATAACATTCAAAAATCAAATTTCTGTTTTTGATGCATTTTTCTCACGGATTGGAAGAAAAAAATTACGCTTATAGTCACAAAATTCTGTATCAAATTTGATAAATTAAATCATTGCGTTTATGAATTATCGCATTTGCATATTCCAGAAAATAATAACAGAATACGAATTTATTAAAAATGTGATATGCGTCTAGGCTTTACATGTTGGTTCTGTGTATCGATTTTTATTTTATAGAGTTTAACTTAACTTATATTCGAACAGCTGGACGAACAGACTTTCTCAGAACGGATTTTGCCCAAGATTTGGTAGAGGTCAACAAATTTCTGAAAAATATCGAATACTGAATTCCATTCATCTATTGGAAAGCGTTTATCATTATCGAAATGTTATCTTTGTCACAGATAGACAGACACTTTCCAAAAATGTTTTTTTTTCGAACACAAAGAATTCTAAAACTTGAAGATTCATGAAAATCAGGAGTTCCGATTTTTTGACGATTACAATACTTTATACTACGTATATATAAGAACATAAAATTAATCATCACCTTTGCCACCATCTGATTTGCTTTCAATATTTATTAGATTTTAATAATTATTACAATTAAATTTCTTACTAATAAATTAATAGTTATAATTATTTTAAAACATATTTTTAGATGGAATTATCAAACTATAATGAACAAATTATGTTATTTTAATAACTGGCATTTTCTTACGCGTACTGTTTACACAAACCTTTACAAAGAAATCAACTAATGTGACATCACATTTTTATTAAAAACAAAACCATCTGCGCCATTTCATATCTAATTATACGTGACTTAAGAAATTATATAATTTCTCATTCTTATTGCTTCTGTAAAATTGCTGTAGATTCTAACATCAAAGCAAAGCGACTAGATTGATGTGTTTGAATTTCATAAAGTTCTTTTCTAAAATAATTTTAGTTGAGATCAAACGCATTGATGAAAGATCATTAAGAAATAACACATATAATCATTCATTATATCGGATCTACTACAGGATATTTCAAAGAGCATTGTTTAAAATTGAGAGCATTGTTTACATTTAAGGGCATTGTTTTTATTGGAGTCCGAAAAAATTATGAAATAATTAAAAATTGAATCTTACCATTGACATTTTTTTGATGAATTACATTGATGAATAACATTTTAAAAAAATAAACCGGAACTCCATTCAGTAATTTAAAATAGTGGAACTAAACAAGCGATTAAATATGTGAAGGAAAAAAAAATAGAAAAATTGTAAATTTTATTGAAAAAGGGAAAAGTATCGTTGGAATGAATTGTTACAATAATGAAAATAATTGTTGCACAAGTTAAAGTATGGCTTGCATATCAAAATTTTGAGTTTCTATTTAATTTGTTATCTGTATGGAAAGTTATACTATTACTAAATGTATATGTTGCTCTCATAACTACTACGAAAATTACAGTCTTAACGGCTACATCGTAAAAGTACGTGAAAATATAGAGATAAAATAAATAAAACAAATCTCGGAATTCATGGAAGAAATTTTAATTTAATAGAAGTAATAATAGATATCAATTAAAGAAAGTAACAAACTAAATAAAAACATAAAAATCAAAGTAAGAATATTTTAATGAATAATGCAGGGCTCAAAAAGATTTACTTTGGAGATGCACGTGAGCTATATCGGCAACTTAGACATTGCCAGAGAAAGAATTGAAATTAATCTCTCTCTCCCTCTCTCTCTCTCGTTGGCATTCTATAAGATAAATCATTAGCCTTTTTTCTACAGAATTCACCAAAAATTTAGTTAAAAGTCAAAATCTACGCCTCGAATCGATTTTTTAAGATTTTAGATAGAATTATTATTATAAAAAATAATAAACAAACAACTTTTGCCTTTTTTGTTGTAACTCCTAAAGAAGATTAACCAAAATTTATCTGACACCATTTTAAAATTAATATAAGTTATCCTTTAACTAATGTTAATTTAGTTGTGAATTATTTTTCTGCGTGATTTTCAGCAGTAGATTATTATTATTAGAACATTTTTTATTTCATCTGATATTTAATTGCCTTATTTTTCGCTACAATTGAACGCTTAGTGAGAAATATTCTGCTTATTATCTGAATACTTTACATGAGAAATCAGAAAGATAATGCGATTTGGAACTAATTGTCTAAATACTCAAGATTTTGATCACTCTGTAATATCAAAAGTGGTTTTCTTTATTGAGAGAATCAAAATTTCAAGTTATGCATAAGGTATTTAAATCAACATTAACACTGTTTCCTATAAACCAACTGGTTTTCGATGACTACTGTGATAATATAAAGAAAATGTACTGTGACAATGATAGCACTGTGTTTAAAAAAACTCATGCTCATTTCCAAATGTATCGGCAATATCTCTTACTTTTTAGGCTGATCAATTGGTTCAAAACTTGGAGTAAAATGCTGGTGAAAAATAATCTACACGAATTAAAAACAATTTAAAACAAGGTAGAATGCTGTAAGTTTATATGAGACATTTGTAAAATGATTAAATCAGATTTTACTAAGGTTCAATGAAATTGCTTCATACCTTTATTACTAAGTAAAAAGTACCTCCATTTTTAATATTGAAGTTAAAAAAATGGAAATTTGGAAATTTAGAAAAATTTTACGTTTTTTTTCCCAAAAAATTAATATTTCTTCAAATATAGCTCTTTAACGAGATTGAAAACTAATCGGCAAAGAATGATTCTATTAAAATATTTCTATTAATGAAATATAGTTATTGATTGTGAAGAAAAAAACCCTGTGCCAACTCAGTTGTTAAAATTTTTAAATAAATAAACCTAATGTAACATCATAAAAATGATGTTCAATTAAATTAATTTAACTTGATGACGTGCCACCCGAAATAGAAATGAATTAACAATTTATGACAAACATATAATTTTTATGTTTTTACATCAAAATAAGTAATATATTTTATATCTCTTAAAATTATGTATACAAATAATAATTAAAATAGTCAGATATTTTGCACTGGGTAAAAGTTAAATTTCACATTAAATTTTTGATTTTTTTCATGAAATTAATTATAAATATTAAAAATTTTATAAAAGCTTTTTATTACAGACTTATTGTTCGTCCATACCTCATAATGTAATTAAATCACATAATTTTCATTCTTTGCCGGAATATTCAAACTGGCTTCCGAAATTTATATTAACTGAATATCTTCCGATTTCGGATAGAATAATGCTACTGATCAAAGACTGCATTCTGACGATGACACTAATTAAATTTCTCTTGCCATATATAGATTAGTTTATGTTAGCTAATTATTATGACTATGATTTCAATTAAAATGGAATTCAATGACTACGATGGCAAGCATTGTACTTTACATTTGAAATTTGTGTCAAACGCATTATTATTTCAATTTAATAATGATACATATGTAGAACCAGATGCCTCGTGTTACTATTAATAAGGTGACTTATTATTCCGAGTTGGGTTTATTCATTTAGATACTTACATTAGTAATTTAATTAAATACAGAATTGCATTAATTTGCTTTAATTGGCTGGGAAGTGTCCTTCTAAAGTCTCTCTATTTAATTAATTTAATGCGGTTAATTGGAAAGATTTAGTAACTCTTAATCAGTAAGAAATTACAAAATATATATTGACTTAATAATACTGTACATTGTACTGGAATTAATTAGCCTTCCTGTCGGTATCAATTAATGAAATGCAGTTTGCAGTTTTATTGATAAATAAAAACCAGCGGAATTGGTCCTCCTAAAACTTTCTCGCATGCTCTCTAATAAATAAGTCACGCCAGAGAACGCTTTACATGTCGCTGGGTTACCAGAGTTACGAAATATTAACCTTTGGCGTGAATTTAGCATTTTTACTGAATCCATCGCGTTATCCTTGGCGAGTTATTGGCGATCAATCTCAGTCTTCCTATTAATAGTATTCGAAAATCAGATACTATTAATATTGTATTTTAGACGCGTTTGGATTTAGATTTTTGGAATTTAGACACGTTATTTGCAACCGCTTGAAACAAAAATTTGATACAAAACTATTCTTGTCAAAAAATCCCGTACTAATTTTGAGTTGTATTTTTGAATTATTGCATTTGCATATTTCTGAAAGTACAACCCAATAGGTAACCCACAGTTGGATTTGGCTAAAAATTTCATAGTTATCTATGAAATTTAATACTATATTTTACTATACACTTGAAATACTATACTTTACATTTTAAATACTATATTTTACTATACACGTTAAATACCATACTTTTCTTTTAAATACTATATTTTAATATACACTTTAAATATTATACTTTAAACGTTAAATACTATACTATACTTTACTCTTTAAATACTATACTATACTATACTTTACTCTTTAAATACTATACTATACGCATTAAATACTATACGTTAAATACTGTAATATACTATACATTAAATACTATACTATACTTTACTCTTTAAATACTATACTATACGCATTAAATACTATACGTTAAATACTGTAATATACTATACGTTAAATACTGTAATATACTATACATTAAATACTATACAATACATTATTGTACTATATACATTAAATACTATTCTGTACACGTTAAATACTAAACTATACAATACACGTTAAATACAATGCTATACAATACATGTACAATACTGCACTATACTATACACGTAAAATATTATACTTGACACGTTAAATATTATACTATACACATTAAGTACTATAATATACACCTTAAATACTATCCTATTCTACACACGCTAAATACTATATTATCCATACACGTTAAATACTATACTATGCACGTTTAATACTATAAAATACTATAAACATTTAATACTATACTATACACGTTAAATCTGTGTACAGAATTTTATCTAACTCTCTTTGTTTTGTAATTATTGTGTTAACTTATAATGGAATGGTCTGACAGAAGGACTTCCTCTGAACAGATTTTAATCAAAATATGATAGGAATCTAGAAATTTGGTGTAAATGCGGTGCAGCAAATTTCAATCGTCTAGCCTTAAGCATTTTTGAGTTATCTTTACCACAGATAATATGACATTTTTATATATGTTTCTTGAACTGATGAGGGGGATGGGCTAAAACGTAAAAATACGTTAAAATCTAGAGTTCGAATTTTTTGACGATTACTAAACTTTTTTTGCACTAAGTATATGAGAAAAGTGCTTTATTATACAGTGCTTTATTAATTTTTATACGCATATTGGTAGCCTTTGTCTTCTGTTTGATTCGCCTTGAAATTTTGATTGCCTTTAATTGTAGTTGAATCGCTTATGTATAACTCTATGGTCTTGATTCTTAGCTAATTAGTTTTAAGCATCACACATTAATAGAGCTTAAAACCGTGATACAATAAATTTACACGCATTGTGTTTATTGCATCAACGAGTCTGTCCGAAAGAATCAAGTCACATGACATCAGAGTGCTGTTAATAACTTAAGTGTGTGAATAATCCATTTGTTGGTTGTCTTTTGTGATGATGCAATTTCTGTTTTTGGTTCTTCAAATAATCTAGTTATTAGTCGAATTTTTCGTCTTTAACTTTCAACTAATGGAAGAAAATCATAATGAAATTGGTTTGAATTTCATTGTAATGATAAAACATGTTTTTGAAAGTCATCTAAAATATATCTCTAAACAATCGCCAAAATTTATAAATTACTAGGCGTAAATTAAATTGCCATCATTAAAAAAACTTATAAATTTTAAAATGACGTAAATATTATTTTCGAACGATACTTTTTTAATTTTCAATTAAAATTTTACTGGCACACATATATTTTTTATTACGGATAACCTTTGGCGATCAGCTGGTGTGCGGATGGTACATGTAGTATTTAATTTCTGTTAAATTACTCATAATCTGAATGTTCAGAGATTGTTTAAGCACTGTACTGAAGGAACCAGGTAATCTAGACTCTAAAAAATGATTTTTTTTGCCAACTATTTGAAAGGGTTTGGATTTCTTGGAAAAGTTGAAAGGGTTTGGATAATTGGAAATGATAATTTGGAGGTATATTGAGACTTATGTGGCGAATTTCTTTAAGTGATTGTCTGTTCTTTCTTAAGTGTGTTCTCTTTGACTATTAGCTCACGCTCTCTTATATATCTCATATCGCTCTTATA
>JAOUZG010044990.1:756121-833834 GCA_026289955.1 Argiope argentata | reverse complement strand
AATTGCTAATAAAATACTGTTTATCCATCCTATCAAATTACAGTAATTATTTAAAACTTATAATAGTTGAAATTTGATGTTAATACAGTCTTTTCAAATATTAATTCATACATTTTTTATTCATTAATTAAAAACTAACTTTCTCGCCAAAAATCTTCATTTCCGCGCCGCCAAATACGTAATTAATTCATTTTTTTCCCGCACACTAATGCGGTTAGGCTTTGCATGTTTTCGGCCGATTATTTTAAATGATTCTATTTATTTTCATAATGGCTGATGCATTTAAAACAAAACATTATTAATGAATCGATTTTTCCGATTCCTTTTGAAGTAATTTCGAATCAAAATAATGCAGAATGTAGAAAATTAGAAATTTCTCACCTGTTTTGAGTACTAAAACTTATGTAGAAAAATCACCCTTTTTGCGTTGCCATAATTGGTTTTAAATCCTCAATTGACGTTGAGTGCTAGCATAATTTTTTGATCAATTATTTATAGTAATTGTAATTGTTAGGCCAGGATATTCTGATTGGTGTGGCGTTGTATTCTCATCCCTTGGTCTGCGAGTTCGAACACCATGTATAGAAAGGAAAAATGCCAGGAAGTTTGCTTTCTAGTTTGCCGCTTAATATTGTGACTCAGTCAAATTTCTATGCCTATTTATATTAATTGTAACATTTAATAAAGAGTAATAAAAATAAAAAGTTTCTTTGTTAACCTAAGTAGGAATTGATTTAAAATATTGTTTTTTATATGATTAAAAAAATTGTTGATTTAAAAAATTGTTTTTTACTTGTTTAATATGAAGATAGGTGAGCATGAAGATCAGGAGGAAGTTCAGTAATTGATAACGTTGTGGCTCAAGCCACAATGTTATCAATTACTGAACATACAATGATTTAAAAACATAGCAATATCAACATGCCATGACTTAAGAAAATCGCTTTTTTAAAGTGTTAGCTTTATTTTTTATATTGAACTTTTTCAAAATTTTGACAAAATATCGAAACTTTTGTATTTATAATACTAATGAAATTTGGTCAATAATAAAATTTAGTGTTAATGTGAATATTTGTCCCAAATACTGTTTAAGACTTATGTTATATAATACACATTGTAATTTAATTAATTGTATTTCTGTCCATAATTGTGAAAATTCAAATAATTATTCATTATGCTATAAAAATAATATAATAGAGAAATATTTTATTTTTAGGTGTAATAAAGGTAACTTTTAGGTACTTTTAATAAATAGGAATTTTATATTTCCGAATGAGTAAGATGTCTACATTTGAAATCATTTATGGCTGAGTTCGGAAAGTTTACCATTTATAAAAACAGAATAAACACAATATCTTTTATTTAAAAATGAATGAAATGGCGATAAAATTTAGGAATCAATCGCGGAAGAAACTACATAAGGTTTTCGTAACTTTTCAGATTTAGTGTAACTTTTTTCTGTTGTCTCTCCCACAAAATCCAAAGATTGCAGTTCCAATACTTGAATTCTCCAAAGATAATTTCTCTAACTACAGTTAAGGGCCAGTGTACTGTTCCATTAGATATTAACAGTTATGATGCTTCATCTTCAACTGTGACCAGGCTTAATATTTTATTACTTTGTTCTGGAATGCAACTTTAAGCGCTTGTTTCTGGCATTTAATTCTGATTTCAACATTTTGAACTAATTTAATGAAATTTTGTTTCATTAGCTAGTGATATCTTCTATGTGTTAGTACACGAATTTGTCTAACATATTAAATTACTTGCTATCTATGATGAATAGTTCTCCGGGATTATTGGTTGCTAAAAATTCCTGTTCAATCTTTTGTGTGAGTTGATCTTAACTTTTCCCTTGCTAAATATTTTTCAAATTCTGATAAACATACAGTTGCGAATTACTTTAGAAATTTTACTCAGGTTGATTGGTTATTTTGATTCACTGTACTATGTAATCCCTAATTTTCAGTTAAATCTTTATGTATAAAATTATATCACAGGAAAGAGAAGTAATATTTAATAATGTATATATAAAAAAAATTTCTCCATTGCGTGATACTGAATTTTAACTTAATTGTAAGTTCAGCAAAATTTTTAAAATTTTATTAAAACCATATGTTATACTAAAAGAGCTTCTCAATAGGGAAAAATAAACCAATGATATAACAATATTTTAATCCTTCTCAATGGATGAAAAAGTCTGGATAAAATTTTTGTAGCAATAATGATAGGGGTTTAAAACTCACTTCAAAATTTAAATGTATTTTAAAATATCTTAAAATATTTTTAAAGGTTAGTTAAAAATAGAAAACAAAACTATAAAGCGAAAATTTGGTGTTATTAAAAATACATTCTCTCAATTTTAAGATGATATAAAAATCATTTTTTACTCATAATATTTTTGGATATTATGGCGAAAAAGACACCACTCTGCTAAGTTTAAAATTAATTTAAATTTAAAAAATCACTTCGATGTACTTATTTTTTCCTTTCAAAGTATACTTGTGTCGTATTTTGTAGATCTAGACTAATCGTTCTTTCCTATAAAGCAGCACATTTGTAAGTTAAAGTACATAAAGTTATACATCCACATTTATCATTATTACTAGTGGAGATTATTGTTTTTAAAACATGGCTCCTAGCCTTAGAATTTAAGCTAAATAATTAGAAATTTAATTTAAAATGAATTGAACTCTTAGTTTTTAATAATCACTTTCAATCACCTTCAACACTTATTTGTTTGGATGTGTAACGCATGTTATCATCGTTGCTGCTTTTCTAACCTAAATTTTTTCATTAATTTTTATTTTATTAAAGTACTGTTTAATATTTTCAATTAATTAAAGTACTGTTACAAAGTGTTGTATTTACCTTCAATCACAACGAATTGGCATACTCTATTTTATTTCCCTCTTTCATTTCCGTTTCCTTCTATTCGCATTTCCTGTCCTTGGAACCTTCTACCTGTTGCTGTCTCCTGTCTGAAAGGAGGACTTCCTTTGTTTCAAAGGATAACAATAATGTTCGACCTTAGAAAATAGTGAGATTTAGTTGAAAAGAAGAAAGTATGCATCTAAGAAAAGACGGGTTTTATGTCCTTCAAAATAAACTAACAAAATTAAATCCAGTTGAATCGTTAAATTAAATTTTCAGTTCCATCATTGAAAGAGCAAATATTGGAAGAATATTGAATCAAAAATATTAATGATTTAAATTATTTATTCGTATTATATTAATGTTTAACAGTTAGTTAAGAACTTTTTGTTTATAAACATAACTATCTTTATTGTTTCCAGAAATGTTGTTTTTAAATATTTTTCAATCAATATGAATAGACTTTTTATTAAAGAGAGTGTTCATTCCAACTCACCGTCAATAGAAACAAAAGAATGGACTGAATTTTTCAAGTATTTTTAGGGAGCTAAATTTTTTAAAAAAATTTAAGACTCAATAAGGTTTCAGAACTACTTCTAATTATGTTTGACTAGAAAACAGTCATTATTTTCTTAAATCCATTTAGACATTTCTACTGTTGTTATTACTATTGCCACTTGTCGTTGACATTCCCTCTAGAAGAATTCAGCTATTTTAAACCGATACGAGCGTCTTTTGTTTTTCAGTAGCGCCATTTGGGGATAAGATTACGAGCCTTGCTACTCATGCCTCATATTCGCTTCCACTACCACTTTTTACAGGGATCCACATTCACACACCTCACGGATAGAATACAAATAAAGAACAAAAACCATCCCCGAACTGGGACACCAAGATCAGGGGAAAAAAACGCTACCTCTATGGCAGGACACCGGCAGACATTTCTGCCTGTATGTATGCAAATAAAACCTAGAAAATGACATATTGAGCAAGTGTGATGATATGAAATGCGATATTTTTTTTAACAATCAATGCGAGACATTTTTTTTTATCGTTTGCAATATAAAGGGACTGATTCAATTAAAAAATTAAAAGGAATAAAAATAGAGTTTAACTCGCACGAGCAAGTGGTGTTTGACCGTTCAAGAAATGATGTTCTGACAGGATACATTGAAAATATGCATTTCATTTTAATCTTTTATTTTTATTTTTTGAAGTCTTAAAAAAATTTGGATTTTTAAGGTAACTATTAACGACTGATAACAATCATCAATTATTTATTGTCATTACTTGTTTGTGAATATCAGCGTGACGGGTCATAGCTCGCAATCACATGATCAAAGCGGTCATTAAGCTTTCACAACCGTCACAATGATGCATTTAGACCGTGCCTTCTCACAGCAAGAGAGGGTCATTCAAGTGTAATGAAGGCGGTGTCGTCACGCTTGCTATCAATAATTTGAACGCCGCATGATGAGAAGCGAGTGAATTAGATCTCGTTGATCTACGGCGGGTAAACACGATACACAATGGGAATTGGCTTTATGCCGTAGTTTAACATCTAGCTTAAACTACGTTGGTTCATGCTGATCGTTGCACGAATTGAATCAGTAATCAAATTGGAATTTAAGTTAAAGCTATTTTATACTTAAATGTAATCTAAAATGGCAATAATAAATAAGTTTAAAGTAAAATTCAAGATCAAAAGTGAAAGAAATACAATGAATCCGGCCTAAAGACTTTTTTCAAGGGTCACCCTTAAACTGATTTATTATTGCCATTTTAGATTAATTCATTGGTAGTTTAGTAGTAGCAGCATTAGCGCTCTCTAAATACAATGTCCTTTTTAAGTCTTAATATTTTGGTTCCAAAATTTGGTCTGAATTTTTTCCATATTTATCTTTGTTATGATAAATACTTAAATGCAAATAATAATGCATATTTTGTATAACTGAATTCCGTATCTTTATTTTTCCTACATTTTTTTATCTACATATACAAATCATTTGTTTTGTTTTTATGTATTTTTAAAAATTTGTAGATTAGAATTTGAGGCTGGGAGGCTGTTTGGTTTCTTTATTAGTATATTCTTTGGAATTAGTCATTATTTATATTTTCTATATTGGTCGCCTGTTGATAAGGCTCGCTCTGTAAAGTTTTCAATATTAAATCATTTAGGAGGGCATTTTTAGCATTTTGAAACTAAAATAAATCCACTATTTCTTACTTACTTACTTTCGTCTTACTTTGTGTTGTTGTTACTTATGGCACTTGCCATGGACAAGTTCCCCTCTGATACAGCAGCAGATTTAAGCCGAAAGGAGCGTCTCTTGTTTTTGAAGTAGCGCCAACTAAGGCCAAGAGTACGACTTAGCTACACACTCGTCACATTCGTTTTCACAGCCCCTTTTTACAGGGGGGGCACAGTCACACATCTCACAGATAGAACACAGAAGAACAACCATGCCCTAAACGGGACTCGAAGCCGGGACTCCCAGAACACGAGGAATACGCGCTACCTCGGTGCCGGAATGCCGGCGATTTCTTACTTTGTATTTTCTTTAATTGAAGCGGGAACTGATTGATCTTCAATTTATACAAAAACTTTTTCCTGAAACCGAACAATTTTTTAGAAGTATAACTATAGAAAAAAAACCGTTCAGCAATTACTAATTTATGTATTCAATTTTGTAAACACTAGATTTTTTTTCATAATTTAAGTAATATCCCCAAAAATATCCATTATAAATGTTCTGTTTTATCGTAAATTTCAATTTTTAGTTGCACTTTCAAAAGAAAAGAATATATGTATACAATAATTGTCTATTTTATTTCGATCAACATTTGTACTTTTGAAAATATTATTAAATCTAAATTTACTAAGGTCATTTTATCCTAAAGAAGCATAATCAGTGAAATACTTTTGGCATTACAACTTTAAAATTTGAAAAAGATTTGTATATATTCTGTGACCAAATCTGACGAGGTGTGAAATTTCTGAATATCTCTATTAGGACAATTAAAAATTTCATATTTGATTAGTAGCCTTGGAAAAACTTCAGGAACTGTTCGACTTACGAATCTTCCTTGAGATAATCAATACAGAAATCTAAAAGCACGCATTTTTAAAGGATAACAATGTTTAAATGTTCATAAATCATTCAGTTTTATACACAATGGACCTTTGGAGTGGACCTTTATTATTTAAAACATTAGTGTTTCAAACAAATATTTTTATCATGTCAGAACATGATGTTGCTCTTGGGATGAGGTTTTTGAAATAAAAAAATTCCGTAGGCGAAAAATTGAAATTTTATTATCTGCATGAGCATCTCAAAAAATCAGCTTTTAATGACGCATTGCCATCTCATTTACAAAAGCTCTGATTTTTTTAAAAAAATAAGTTAATGACTACCACAAATAAAATCAAGAAAAATGTCATTTTGAGCAAATAAATTATATAAAATGTAATAAAAAAAGGAAATGTGCTTTTTTTTAAAACAATCAATGCGAGACAAAGTTTTTTTGGGATCTTTTGCAATACTAGAATGACTAATTGAATGAAACAAAATGAGTAAAAATACAATTCAACTTGCACGAGCACGTGGTGCTTGGCCGTTCATGAAATGATGTTCCAACAGGATACATTGAAATATGCACAGCAGATTTCATTTTATTCATTTATTCTAAATCTGACTTCGAAGACTGAAGGGCTGTTTAAAAATATAATATTCATTATTCATCAGAAAATCTACCAAAGTACTACATATAATACTCTTTGTTTCAATTAGACATTTTTTTCTGTTTGATATTATATTTAGTATTAATTGTTTACATATTAAGTATTAGACCCGATTATAGTGAATATTCTTTACATATAAATCATGTTTTTATTAAATATCTCTGAATTAATGAATTAATAATATAGTACTTTTTTAACGTTCACAGACTTTTTTTTGCCTTTGTCTTTTTAGGTAATATTATGTTTATTTTATTTCTGAAGGGCACGTGCCGAAGTTTCCAGTTTTGTAGGTTTTGTTTGCAAAAAAGAGTTAATTTAACATTTTAATTTCAGCCTTCCTCATTGTGTTGGCAAAACCGCGTCGAAAAATCCACGTGTAATTTACTCTTGCAGCTTCATTTTTATTTTTTAATTTAGAATAGTCTTAAGAAAGAAAAAGAGAGAAAAAAGTTTTAAAAAAAAAGTAGTTGGAAAATATTTTTAAAAAAACATTATTCAAAACTGAAATATGATAAAAATTATATCATTACGAAAATAATTTTTCAAGTTTGCGAAAAAAAAACATGTTTGTATTGGTATATTTTCGGAAATTATCGCGAGAAAATGCCGATATTTGGTAGCTTTATGTCAAATTATTTAGTCTGTAGAGATAAATACACATTTATCTATATTATAAGATAAAAGAAAATTCGTAGAAAATATAGTTATGAATTATTTTTTTTCGAAATCTACAAAGTAAATTTACTATGAAATACTAAAATTAAATGATCTATCAGAAATCATAGATTATAATTTTTACCATGCCAAGGATGTAATGATTTTTTTAGGATGTGATATCCGCTAAATCTTGTAATTAAATTACATGTAAACTGTATAGAATAAGCACAGCTACAATTTATCGCATCGCATATAAGAAAAATCAACACTATTAAGGTTGTTATTTCGATGCTCATAAAAAGTAATGTATATTCAGGGATTATGGCTTAAAATGAATCAATGCATAAATGCCGTGTAGCAAAAAAGGAATAATAATTATAGGAAATAAATAATTTATTTTAGAAAAAAAATGTAATGCTTTTTCTGTAAATATTTGAAAAATAAAATGCAATTATAACACTTGGGGATTTTTCGTTTGTAGAGTCAACAAATTGCATAGTAAGAAATTAAGATGGAAATATTTATTTGTCTTGAATATAAAACAAATAGAAGTAGAGAAAAAAAGATGAAAGAAAAACAAAGTTATATTTGTTTCAAGTGACTCATGGAACTGACATAGCCTACCGTTTTTTATTTTGAACGCTGTTATTCTTTTTAACATTAATTCAAAATAAGCAAAAATATTTACAGCACTCAGAATAAATAATACATTCTATTAGTTTCCATAAATGAGCTGATATTTGCAAATATTAAGTCTGTTGATGTTGTAGAAAGTAGAAATTCAATTTATAATTTTTTTGTTGAATTTGCAATTTTCTGTCGAATTTTGAACAAACTCATTAAAAGGATTTCTATCAGTCCTGAATATAAACTAAATGAGTTAAATGAAGTAAACTTGTTGCTTAGATTAAGCATCTACAGATCGGATCAGTATCAAATTTTGAATTAAGTCTATTGGGATTGGTCTATTTGAATTAGGTCTTTTATTCTTGTAAAGATTTCAAATTAAATGAAAATTAAAATGAAATCTGCTATGCATATTTCAATGTATTATGTCAGAAGATCATTTCTTGAACGGCCCAGCACCAAGTGCTCGTGAGAGTTAAATATATTTTTATTCATTTTCATTGATACATTTAATGAGTCACTTTAGTATCGCAAACAATAAAAAAAAAACTTTGTATGGCATTGATTGTTTTAAAAAATATCGCATTTCCTGTTTATTTCATTTCATTTCATATAATCACGTGCTCAAAATGACGTTTTTCCAGGTTTTATTTGCTGCGCTCATTAACCTATTTTGTTATAATCAGAGCTTTTGTAAATGCAATGGCAACGCGTTATTAAATGCTAATTTTTTTGAGTTGCTCATGCAGATAATAAAATTTCAATTTTTAGCCTAATGATTTTTGTTGACGCTGAAAACCTCATCCCAGAAGCAACATCTTGTTCCGATATGATAATAGTGATCTAACAAATATATTAATTTCGTAAGATAAAAAAAATCCCAGAAAAGTTTATTGATTTTATTTTTTTTAAAGATTTAAAGATCACCCATAAATTCAGTTTAAGACGTTAAAAAGGCATTTAAATTATTTTCATTTCTAAGTTTGACAAACAAAGATTTAAGGACTACCTATATATCCCTTTTAAGAATTTGAGAAGACAATTTCTAATTTCATTTTTAGTAGATAATATACAGATATTTAATTATTACCCATAAATTCAATTTAAGATTTTGAAAAGACATTTACTGACAGGCCGATACATAATAACTTCATTTTAAAAAATTAAAATTAAAGGGAATTATATTTTGATTTGGAATTTATCAAATAAATTGACATGATACTCACAAAATAGAAGTTCTTTGTTCGTTTTATTTTAATTAATGTCATCATAAGCTGTATTTTTTAAAACTTTTCATAAACTTCAATAATCTTGAGATATTGAAGGAAAAAAAAGAACCATCTTAATAAGCTTCCCTTTAAGTATTTTTACACAGTTTCCACTGACAATGCCTTTAAAGAATTCAATGCAGTTTTAATGCTTGCACATCGCAATATTTGTCAGATTTTAATTAATTTTCCGTTAATTAATGTACTTCACCTCGGGGAATCAGTCTAACTCTCCTATCCGTTAATTAAGAAGTTAAGCACGGCGTACATTGAGGTCGAAAACAAGGTTACTCAAGAGCAGATGCGAAACGCATCGATTTTTAGCTCCCTAATTTGTAAAATGGCGAAATTTAAACTTAATAACTGGGGGCGCTCATGAATTGGTTAAACAAAAATGTATTTGTCGCGTGATTCCTCAGAGACTAGATTGGTAGTAAATAATACTCTCTCTTTTTTCATTGTACATATGCAGATGAATTGACTCTTTTTTTAAAAATTGGATTCGTTTTAATTTCCTTACCATTTTCATTTCCTGAATGGGTAAGGAAATTGGTAATTAAATGATCCGCTTAAGAAAGTAATAAAAATCAAATGTGAAAAAATTTCATTTCGCATTTCGTTTTCAATATCAGCTTAGAAATTAGTATTTTTTTAAATTAGAATTTGGTTAAGTTTAAGTATGTTGGGGTCGCTAAGGCGACCAGGGACCTTTAAAATGTCTTTTTGTAATTTTCACCTTAGCAATTTGAAATTTTACAGGCATTAAGAGTAACACTATAGGAGATGACACACAAAATTTTAAAGCATTATATCAATTTATTTAGGAGGTTGGGGGCTTAATATAATATAATATTAACGATAAATAACATTATGAAAAATGTTCCAGGCTCTCCAAATTTTTTCGAAAGCGCTCCAGTTTTTATCATTACTTACTCTAGCCTTTTTGAAACAAAAGGTGGGATTAATCTTGAAGTTTGAGTACGAAATATCAAAATTCGCCAATATAATAACTTAAAACTACTGATTTTTTAAAAAAAAGTTTAAGTACTTTTCAGGCATTGCATTGGTTAATTTTGATATTTTGTACTCAAACTTCAAGATTAATCCCACCTTTTGTTTCAAAAAGGCTAGAGTAAGCAATGATAAAAATTGGAGGACTTTCGAACAAATTTGGAGAGCCTGGAACATTTTTCATAACGTTATTTATCGTTAATATTATATTATATTAAGCCCCCAACCTCCTAAATAAATTAATACAATGCTTTAAAATTTTGTGTGTCATCTCCTATAGTGTTACTCTTAATGCCTGTAAAATTGAATTGCTGTGAAAATTGCAAAAAGTTGTTTTAAAGGTCTCTGGTCGCCTTAAAGGATTCAGCAAAAAAAAAAAATGAATTTAGCGTAACAGTGGTTTATTCAAAGGATTACGTTACACACCGACAATTTAAGTATAAAAGGTGGGATGATTTAAGATATACAAATAAAAGCATGGATAAAATCACGCAGAACATGTTATCTCCTAATCTGTACTGAGTCATCGCCTTCAAGCATCAGAGGGCGCTGTCTCTGCAGTTAGAGTTACAAGATCGGCTTCAAGTATTAATTTCATCTTCTTTTCGAAAAGACAACCAAATTCTATTTTAAATACTTAAAATTTTTTACATGTCTGTGTTTATATGATTTGAACGTAAAATAGTTGTTTTTAAATATCTGATTATGATAAGCAATATTAAAGAAATTAATCAAACTTGGTTAGTAAATTATTAATAATAGCTAAGTCCCTTGCACCCGGGCGGTAGATTATTATCCATATTATACGCCATGCTGAAGTCTGCACGCATAATTTAAATTTTGTTTTTTTCTAATTTTGAATATTTTAGTTATTGCTTAAATAAAAATAGTACAATTTTTATCTAACATAAGTTTAAACAAAAAGTAAAAAAATTAAATCGAGAATGACAAAACGTTGTAATTTTTAATAAAATACTAAACTTTACAAAAATATGTTTATAAAAAAATAAAATATGAATTAGAATAAATTTGTTTTTATTCTTAATGCTTTTAAGTATTCTCAGGAAAATAAACAGGGAAAAGGGTATTTAAGGGAATCTCATGTCTTAATATTATTCCGTATTTTTTTATCAAGAAGCTTCAAACAACATGCAACAAACGTATTGCAAAATTTGATAACATTCATTAAAAATTTTCGTTTTTGTTATGATAAAAATAATAGGAACTCTAATAATTATTAAAATTTCTCATTGTAATATTAATGTATTTAGGGACTTTTCTTATTAAGCAGATAATAATAAAAATTGTACCGAAATGTAAATTGAACAATTCAATAAAATTCTTGAAATTTATCTAGGAGGAATGAAAATAGGCACCACGAAATTTATTTCTGACGCTGAACTTGAACCTATAAATAAACAAAGAAATCTGAATTGACATTTCTTTAAAATATTAAAACATTCTTATTTTTTAAAATTATTTTTTCGTTTTTAAAAGTAAACAACAAAAAACAAGAAGTACACTTTGAAAAAAATATTTAATTTTATGTTTAATACATTTTCCTTAAAAGTACTTTTTGACTAAAATTTCTTTTCAAATATTTATATTTTTTAAGGGGCTTTAATTTTTCTCTCATTTGAGAAAAAAATTATTATATCATTAAATAATTATTAAATTAAAAATTATTATTAAATAATTGTTAAATTAAAAATTAGTATTAAATAATTATTAAATTCAAAATTAGTATTAAATAATTATTAAATTAAAAAATATTATATAATAATTATTAAATAAAAAATATTAATTAAAAACTATTATTAAAAAATTATAAAAATTAACATTTTCTCTTTTTTTTAAAAAAATTATTATCTACTAGCCACGTTAAACAATCAACTAGTTCGCTGAAGTTACTAATTATGTTTGTAAAATCCCAGTTAACTTTATTCTTCGGTAATGGTAAAAAAAAATTGATTTTTTTTTTTTTTTTGAGTTTTAAAATTAAAAATATAAATATTTAAAGTCAGTTTCATAAAATATGTAATTGACTATTTTTTATGCGTAAATGTATAATAGTAAATAAATAATTAAAAGAATAGTTATGTATTTTTTAAATTCTTCTCTTTTTACGATATATATATTGTGGAGGAACAATTTATCCATTATTGCTTTATTTGCATCTTCCGATACAGTGTTATGCGATTATTATAATAGTTCACCAATAGATGGCGACACCACACAAAATAATATGCTTTAAGTTCATATTATCGGGTGAGGGTAGGTATGTAAGGTGGGTATGCGCTGTTAAAATTTCCTTCAATTATTTTATTTTATTTATTTTTTATAACAGTTTTTTTTAATAATAGCAGCCGCTTGAAATAAGTTATTAATTTTAAAAGACAGATAATACATTGGCAGATGTGTTTGATGAAAATTATTTTTAAAAAGCTTCTATTTAATTTATTAATTTTTATCTGCTTTTTTATTTTTATTTTTTTAATAGAAACTGCGAATATCTTATTTGAAATTGAATAATCAACCAAATGTATGAAAAAAATATTTAAAAAAATTATTCGTCTTTTATTCATAATTTTTTCATCCTTTCGTAATTCAGTATACGAAAATAACTGTGATCATTTCGATTTTTTTTTTTTTTTTTTTGAAATTGAAGCAATGGTTAAATTTTAAAATTATTTCATATTATATGAATACATTTTAAGAATTTTCTACACGGACATTATCTCATTATATTCAATCAATCTAATTGGTACATCGAAATTTTCCGGAAAAAGTACTTTGTTTCCTTTCATTATAAAAAAAGCGATATTTTTTCTAATTAATTGTCTTGAAATTGTCATTAAACTTCTGTAAATCTTAGCAAATTGGGAAGAAATAGCATCACAAATACTTACAACATAATAAAACCCATCCGTTGTTGTCATTTTTGTTGATTAATTGTCTTATGTGAAAAGATAGACGTTTAATATTAAGACAAAATAATAATACAAAGGTCAATAAATATTTTTATTTTCTATATCAGTATTATAGATATAAGATAAATAAAAATAAATCGATATAAATTAAATAAAAATAAATAGATATAAATTAAATAAAAATAAATAGTATTTATATAAAGATTAAAATATTAAATGTGTTTAATAAAAATATTTTAATTTGAAAATTAAAGAAAACCTTAAAGATAAATACATAATAATAACCTCATAAAGCATTATAATAAGAAAGTTATCACATGCAGCTTTATTTTTTTGTTTAAATGCAAATATCAGTTATACTAAGAATTTTTTTTATTTAATTATTTTTTGAAATATAGACAAAAACTGCAGAATTTTTTCTCATTAAGTTAAAAGTAAATTTTTAACGTTGTTACAAAATAATTAAAAATTAGACTTAAAGAGAAAATAAGAGAATTGAAATATTCATAGTGTCAGTAATCAATTAGATTGATACAATATAAGATTTTCTTCTTCATAAATGGGACCATAATTTTTTAATTAATAACATTAAAAATTTTTATTTCGTATTAAAAAACCTTCACAAAGCTTTAATAATATTTGTCAATAGAATTTTAAGGAAGTTCATAAAATACTTAAATCCCAGATATGGATGCTTATAACCTTCAAACAATTTCACTTTTATTTTTGTAGGTAATCAAAATAATAAATATCCAATAATAATTAAAATAATCCAATTTTCTGCAGTTATGTAAATTTAATTAATTTTTAAAAAGTCTAATAAGTACCTTCAGTTTTCCTCGTTTTCTAGTTCAGCATTTATGTAATTTTTATATCATTTTCCCTGTTCGTTATAAAATGAAACATTAAATATTTAAACAAAATTAATTAATTAAATAAAAAAGAAGCGTTATTTCCCTTTTATCACACACACACAAGATTTGATTTAAAATGATAGATTTTAATAAAATTCTTCTTATATTAAATAAATAAGCTGTTATATCATTGCCTTCAGTTTTTTTTTTTTTTTGATGTTGAAAACTATCTTCCAAAAATTAAATCTGCATAATTATATCTGCATATAATTTTAATCTTATGATTAAAAACTATTTTCACAAAATTCCTTTTAATTAGTTTCTATACTTAATTAATTGCTCATTTTTATATAATTTGTGTGGCCAATATAACAAAAGTTTATAAACATTTTTATAGAAATTGTGAGATTCGAAGGATTTGATAATCAGTATATACCATTATTTTACAGAATATTCCAAATTTTTGCTAATTTTGTTTAAATTTAGAGTACTAATGCTAATTATAATTGAAATTAGTATTTTGGCATTCATACTAATTTATAATATAAATGCCAAAATATTTACAGTATAATATATTTTTTCGAAAAGAGAATTCTATATTTCCTTTCTAATGGCATAGTTGAAATTTAAAGAATACGATTTTATTCTATTTCAATAATGCAAATGGGTATTATAGAGTTATTTGGAAGCAGAAAAGGTCTGTAAACGAAAATAGAATTCTGAATTGAATTTAAAGGGCTTTGCAAATAATGAAGAATCAACAAATACCTCCTTAGGAGGCCAATAAGATATCCTGATACTTTCAAATATATTTGAATCATGTAAATAATCTACATTTCCATCACAATACTGAAATAAAGGGAGCATCTGTTTTCATATAAAATAATACATGTTGAGCTGCAGTATTAATAGAACTATTTCCATTTATAAATAAAATGTTCAGCGAAAGAACAATAGGTTAATTTTTTTTTACTATATCAAAAATAAGGCATTTTGACCTGGAATTTTAAAATGTGAAACATTGTTAAAATGATCTTAAATTACTACATATTAGAATATATGCTATCATTTAAAGCCCGAGAAAGCAATTTATAATCCTAAGCACTTATTTTTAGATTTAAGACAAACGAATTTAAAATTCAAAATTGTTTGGAAAAAAAATTAAAAACCTAGAATTCAAGTTGCGAAAAAGGAAGCAAATTTGAAGTGGAAAAACATTATTTTTTAAGTATTAAGAGTAAAAGAAAATATTTTGTGAGTCCTAAATAAATACTGCGATTTCGGCCACCTAATGAGAAAAACCATTATCTTTAAGATCCAGTTTTAAAAAATTAAACTGATGTAATATCTTTATTAATATGTGTAAGTTAATTAACTGCTTAAGTTGAGAAGTGAAGTTAAACATTTTAATAGAAATTAAAGATCAAAACTTTTTTTATGGGTACGAGTCTTATTTTCAAATATATGTAATTAGTTTCATTTAAAGGGTCTGTGTCAAATTGATATTTACATTTTTTTCTATGTAAAATTGAATAGAAAAAATAAATCTTCTGTGGTAGATTTTAATTATAAGTTATTTTACCATATTTGTATCAAGATTAAAATTTCGTCGCCCTCAAACATGATTAAAGTGAGCGGTATATTTTACTTCTACGGATATAGACAAGAAAGAAAAAAATTAACATAACGGATATTAAGTAGACTTCTTTGAATGAAGCAGAAAATAAACATAAACCTGCATTTTTTAAGTTATTACTTCAATACCTTCAATGAGATTATTATTCGAGATTGTTGAAATTTAATTGATATTCATTAATTTTTAACATCCACTTTTGTTAAATAATACAGCAGAACATAGCTGAAGAACATAAAAATGATTGGACATAAATGTAAAAAAAAAGTATAGTGTAGCTGAAACAGGATCATTTTAAGCAATTTGCAATCGGCGGTCAATGAACAGAAGAGGTATTAAATTTATTATAACTGGTAGAAAATTCAGATCAAATTACTCATACAGATCAATAGATATAAAAATTTAATATTATTGGCTGGAAAGTAAATATTGATACATTATTTGTTGGAAAAAAAGGCTTTGTAAATCTCTAAGATAATTTTATAAGATTATAAAAAAATTCTACAAAGCTTGAATTTTGTTTCATTATTGTTTTTTCATTCTAAATGACTTTAAAAACTCAATACTATATCAATAGATATATCTATACTTATAATAAAAATGAATGTGAGCATGTGTGTATATGCTTAACACAAATGAACTTAAAATGTGCATTTAATTGTAATTATTATTATCCTCGTTTATTAATGAATTATTATTTTTCCTTTATTGTCTCGTTTATTAATTGTAATTATTATTGTCTGCGTTTTTAGACATTTTAAATTGTTTATTTTCAAATTTATAAATGGAAAATGTTACTATCAATTTTTTTCTACTGATTTACTAAAATTTGGAAAATTTGGAAACTTATATGTTTGGAATAATAATGTACTATTTTAATATTTCCATAATTAAATTTTCACTTAATCAATTAACTAAATAAAATTTAGATTCAGTAAAAATAGCAGCACTTGGCAGTCATCATGAGAAGTATTCGATTTCACGATTACATTAAACTTAAAAGAGAGGTTTGTCATTTAAAAACTACTAAGTTAAATATAATAAAGAAAATACATAACGAAAATATTTTAGTATTCTTGTAAAATTTTGTTCGAAACTGTTTAATTTTAATTTATTAATGTTGCTTTTATGTGAATTTGGGATTTTTTTTTTGCCAATGTATAAGGAAAAAAAAAGGAAATTCCCAGAACAATCAGAAATTATTTATGGGGAAAATTGTGTCATTTAAAAGATTTAATAATACATAGAAATATTGCTTACACTTCTCTTACGTTTTACGTTGAAGATAATTTTTTGCTAATAAAACTATCGAAAGCTATATTTACAAGTTATTCTAACAACAGCCATACAGTTTTTATTGGAATGAATAAAGTATGTTAAGTCTGTTCTCATACTGAAAGCTTAAACTCTATAAAAAATACACTATAAAAAATATGAGCATAGGCACTAAAACGTGTGGTGAAGAATGGTAGACGCATGTTTTGCTTCCGTTAATATGTTTCAACTTCTGGGTGGGGAAACTCCTGCGGAGCAGCAATACTGATGCTGTGAAATGTAATCATTTTCCCTCATTCTTTTTTCTAGTGAACCCCAGTAGCACAGACCCCATTTTATATATATATATATATATATATAATATAAGCATTAGGCTCTTATATTTGTTTTTTTTTATATCAAATCAATAATGCATAAATAATAATGTAATTCCATTGATAATTTTTCATCCATGTATATGAAATACGATAGATAATTAAAGCGTATCATTTTACTTCAAGAGAAAAATATATACTTTTGATTTAATTTATTGGTTGAACTAATGTTATTAGACCCTGAAAGCAAATATTTATTTGATTTCAGTGTATAATATTATTAGTTCAATATTGTTTATTTATTTATTAATATTCTATAATGACGCTTTGGGTGACTTGGGGTGATCAAATTCGCATTTCATTTTGAGAAAAGATAGTATGAAAAAAGAAGCCTAAAATGTTAACCCTTAGTAGCCTGATATACGAAAGTGATTTATTTTTAATATTACTGTGTTTGCTTGAGGGTCTAGATGAAGGGAAAAATAGCTAAAAAAATCACAATATTTATTTTACATATTTATTTAGAAAAAAAAAACAGGTATCAATTTGGATACTTCAGGCATTAACGCCATAAAGAAATCAGATATACCTATGCATGAAATAATGTGAAACATTGATTGTTTTTATTATCGCAAGTATTTATATTCTTCAGAAAAAGAAAATAAATCAAATTTGTATTCAACAAAACTTTTAGTAGAATGTGTTTACTTGTTCACTTTGCCGCGCGAGTAATATGTCATAGATAAAATAAAACAATAATGACATTTGATTTTTTTTAAAAATTTCGTTGGAAAGAGTATAATACAACAGTAAAATACGTACAACCAACCTATAAAAAAACTAATAGTAATGTGAACATTCGGTTTAAAAGATTGGTATCAAAATTGAAACTCTAGGTTATTAAGGGTTAATGAACTCTAAAATTGATCTTTTAAATTAACTTTATTTATTAAATTGAAAAAAAATTGAATGTATTATGTATTTTAAATGACGTCTTAGTGTTTGTATTGTAAGATAAAAGTTTTTATTTCAGATTATTTTTTGTTAATGTCATTTGTATAATCAAACTACTCCTATATCAATACATTTATTCCAAAGAAAAGTCAATTTTATTTTGATCTTATTTAGAAATATGTTCTAAGAATTTAAGGAAACACATCAAAGGATTTCAAGGAAAATCAATATTCTTATGTAACATTTTTTTAAAAAATAGCCTGTGTGGGGACATTCAAAGAAAGACAAAACCGAGGATATGTAAGTAAATTACTTTCGATCGTTAATAATTCTATTAACTTTAAGAAAAATGAAAGCAAGAGGCAGGTTAATCTCATTCCATCTTAAAATGATAAAAGGGGACTTCTAAGAAAATTTTTACGACAATTAGATTGTGAAGTCCATTCAACTACAAGTAAAAGATTAATTTTTCTTATGTTTATTCTTCTAATAACTTGCCTGAAAATTTTGATGGAGAGTTGAGGAAATCAATGATGATCCGCCTTTTCCATTAAAAATGTTTATAAATTCATGGCAAAAATAAATTTATGGAATAATTCACGTGAAATCCATCTTTTTAATCTCTATAAATAAGGAAAAATATCAAAAGTTGGTTCATCATTTTTTTGTTCTAATAGATTAATAAATCATATAATAAAAAATTATCAAATAAATGATATCTAAATAATTGTTACTACTTTTATGGGTGCAGTTTTCTTATTTTGAGATTTTACTTTTGTAGTTAAATTCACGTTTCACAGTTTTATTTATCGAAAATCAGACTATTGCACCTAACATAAAAACTTTTTTTTCGGAATAATAGTATCCCATTCTTATATATTAGACTTACTAAAAATAAGTATGTTTATAAAAATGGGGCATTTTTGATAAAGATTTCCCATTGTTTCTATTGTTATGAGAAAATCTATGTGATGAGTGAATTGAGACAATCTTAATAAGGGTTAAAGCCACTTTGTTCTTAACAAAAACTCGAAATACCAGTAATAAAACATAAACAAAGTGTACACGAAACAACGCTTACAAAAATGAACTTTACACAATTGCAAAGTGTAATTAAACAACTGCAAAAGCACAAGATATGCAGAAAATTCAATTGAGATAAAAAAAAATCTAAAGAGACAACAATTTACTAGACGTAAATTCATAGATGAAATATACACAAAACAACACTTGCAGAAATCAGCTTTTATATGAGTAAAAAATCGTTGTTAAATGATCGCAAAAGCAGAAAGCTAGAGAAAACGTTTAGAGATTAACGATACCAAAAGAAAAAAAATTACTAGACTTCTCTTTCTCGACCCGATTATTCCCTCGTTGTACACGGCAAGACATGGAGTATTCTAGAACAAGCACTAGAACTCGATTCCTGTTGGAAATATCTCAAAAATTTTCGAGTACACTAGATCCTTCATTTTTCAGCTATTTCGCCAAATGTTTATGTTTTTGTCAAGTACTGGGATCATTAGCCCATCATCCATTAAGCATCTATTAGAGTCTTCTGTGAAACGTTCTTCCTTATCATGAAACTTACAGGGAACCAATATCGCATCTTATCCGCATTTATGTGTGTTATTATTGTACAAGAGCAAAATTTCGCCCAAGAAAGAGTTTTCACATCTCTTTGGTTTTGATATTTTTGTATCTAAATGTAAACTCTAATTTATTCGAATATGTTTCTTTTTATACATTTATTAGTGATCCTGAATTGTTTATGTGCTCACCATCTTTCCTAACAATTTATATGCTTATATACAACTGTTTAATTCAATTTTCATTTCGTAGCTAACGATTCTAGTTGTTTTAAAACACCGTTTCATTCACAATGTTTTATTTTATTCACATTCTTTCACGACTTCGCTTCTAGAAACTTCATGAAATATCATGGAATTCATCTTGGTTGGCAACAGCTAATTGGTTTTGAATCCTTTCCTTAAGCAGTTTGAACGGAAATAATTTAAAATTTGCAAACTGGTTGACGCATGATCTTTAATTTTCACTTTGTGTTAAAATTTTTCTTCTAATATTATTAAATATTTAACTTACCCGTTTTAGTAACAAAAGATATTAAGCCTTTACAGTATTATATTGTAGAAGGAAAATGTTTTACGAAAAACAAAAAAATGGTATTCAAATTTTCAAGGATGATTATTTGTAAATCTGATTGAATTGATCCTAACACTATTTCTGATCTAATATTCTATAAAATAAAATGAGATCTGCTATGCCTATTTCACCGTATCATGTTGGAACATAGTTTCTTGAACAGCCAAGCACCACACGTTCGTGCAAGTTAAATTATATTTCTATTCACTTTAATCGTTTCATTGAATGAGTCTCTTTAGCATTGCAAACGACCCAAGAAACTTAGTCTCGCATTTATTGTTTAAAAAAATATATCGCATTTCCTATTTATTTCATTTCATATAATCACGTGCTCAAAGTGACATTTTTCTAGGTTTTATTTGCTGTAGTCATTAACTTAATATTTTAATCGGGGCTTTTATAAAGGCGATGGCAACGTGTTATTAAAACCCGATTTTTTGAGATGCTCGTGCAGATAATAAAATTTTTATTTTTCGCCAACGGATTTTTATTGATCCCAAAAACCTTATCCCAAGAACAACATCATGTTCTGACCTGATAATAAAGCATCACAAACTTACCTTCGAAATTAATTTCATTTAAATATCTATTTCTTGCCAGTATGAATGGAGATACTTCCTTCTGCGCAACAGTTCTGCTTGGCGAGCTTCATTTTCTAATAGTTGAGTTCCTTTATCTTGAGCCTCCGTCTCTTCTGGATTAATTTTCAACGTGAGCACTTCTGCATTGACGCAATTTAAACACTCAACAAGAATTGATCCCCTTTCCTGCAATTAAGTCCTAATCCTCTTCTGCCATCCTGTCCTTGGAAAATTTTATTTCCAGCAATTAGTCGAGGCAATCGATTTCACAGTGGAAATCCTGTTAAGGCATCACATCGCCTTACTTTCTCTTAATGCAATTAAACACTCCGCTGACAGGTATCCGGATATTTCTCTCTGAAACACATCTATTTTAATCCTGTTATCGAATGTACTATTTCTGAAAATTTATTATTCATAGAGGAAAAGTTATAGCTCGATTGAAGTACGATTAATTTTAGCTTAACTGTGAAACAGTTATCCATTTACACTTTTCTTCAATATATAAAAAGTGTAATAACTTTATTGGTGCCATTATTTTGTAATGGCACCAATGCAATGGCACGTGATGTATTTGTTTAATATTTATTGAAAAAAATCTTTAGCTTAAGGATACCAATAAGAGTTTAATAGATTTCTAGTGTACTTAATAATGAAATAATTGGATAAAATCTTCTATTTGACGCTTTAATCAATATCATCCATATTTATATATATATATATATATATATATATATATATATGTTGTTGTTGTTGTTCTCTTGTTCCGCTTTACAGCGGAAGGAGGTGTGCAGTAGTTGCTGAGGGTAATATTTATATACAATCAACAGCAATGCATTCTTTTAAACATTTTTTTGTATATTTATTAAACATTCCGGCCTGCCGGCGTAGGGGTAGCGCATCTTCCCCGTGATCAGGACGTACCAGATTCGAATCCCGATTTGGGCGTGGGTGCCCTTCAGTAAAAATCGGCTGTGCAAGTGAATATGACGGGTGAAGTAGCTAAGTCATGCTCTTGGCCCTAGTTGGTACCACAGAAAAATCAAGAGACGCTCGTTCGGCTTAAATCATTGACAGATTTTTCAACAGGCTTATAAACAACAACAACATATAACAACTCTAGAAAGTAGCAAAAAAAGCTGATATGTATTTTGGATCTGTTTACGTTGAAGGTTTCAATCAAAATTTTGATAATAGATCGATAATTTTAGCATTAAACTGCATACTAAATTTTCTTATCAAACCCTTTGGTGTGTTTAGCTATCATATCCCGTACGTATGGGTAAAAAAACTTATTATTTAACGAATTGAGCGGTAAATTTCATACCGGTCTTTATCTTATCTGTAAAACTCGAATACTAAAATATATTTAGTTTAGCGCACTATTAAATTATGAATTGGGACATCCAAAAAGAATAGCTCCTTCAAAATCTAAAAGATTGAATCAAAGAGAAGGAATTTTTTGAGGATAAAAACAGTTTTTCGTTGTGTACTTTAGATGCTCCAAACAATGAGTTTTATTCTGTAATATTATGTTTAACACTTCTTTGCATGATTTTTTCTTTTTTTAAAAAAAAAATCAGGGTGATGTAATTAATGCTCTAGATTAAAGGAAAAATATTTTAAAAAAATCTTGGTGTAAATAAAAATATGTATTATGTAAAAAACAATATGATGGAAATTTACATCATCACGCATTGTCACATATTTAGCTCAGTACTAAATAAATAAAAAAATATTCTTTACTAAATCTTCTTTATTCTGTATGATAATTGAATTAATTAATAATTATTAATAATAAATTAATTTCCATAAAACAATTTAAAATCTCGCTCATTTCTTCCAGTCACAACAAACAGCGGAATGACAAGTTGTAGGCCTGGTAATTGACAGTGACGTTTGCTATTTTTTGACAACTGCGTTTTTTTGTACGCAATAGTCGCTTAAAACGTTGCCAGCAACAACAAATTTACAGTACAAGGGTTTTGAGTACCTTTTTTTGTTGACTAAATATTATGATGGAAATTTCCATCATCATGCAAAGAAGGGTTAAAAGGCATATTGTATTTAGTCTTTAAAAGTTCATTATTGATTGCAAATATAATGCACATAGTTCAAAGAGAAAAAAAATTGAAAGTCAATGATATTCAATTTTACAGCCTAAAAAATTCCAGATAGATTTCACATTGTTTCGACAAAAAAATTCCAATTTGTATTTTTTGTGTGATAAATAGATTATAATGAAATACAATGACATAATTATGCATAGTCATTTGTATTTAGGAATTAATAGTTCTTATCAATTTCTTACGACTATTATTTTATAACATCTATGCCTAATATCTTATGATGAAAATAAGGAATAACTCCTCTTCTTTACTTGACCAAACCTTTATTTCATTCTTTTCTGAAAAAAAGTAAAAAATATTTTTAAAAAACAATTTTGTATGGATAATACATCTTTAAAAATCAGCTGCAATACTTTTAACAAAATTTTCTTGCATATTCTCAAATAAATTTCTCATTCCAGAGAACGTCTTATAAAACAATAGCGCACAACAACCACGAAATATTTATTTTTGGCATAAGTTTTTAATGAATCATTTTTACTGAATTTGTCGCATCATCTTTGGCGAACTATTTGACGATAATCCCCGCCATACGTTTAATAGTATCCAAAAGACGAATTTGTGTTTTAAACATGTTTTTCTCAACTGATTGAAACAAACATTTGAACAAAATTGCACTTTTAGTCTCAAAAATCTTTACAAAATTAGATTTATTTGAACCATTGCGTTTTTGAACTATCGATTTTACATATTTTTGAAAGACAGACCATACATAATTAGATTTGGCTCAAAATTTGATAGGTGTTTATATTATAGATGTTAAGTTTGTGTACCGAATGTATCTTACTCTCTGTATACTCTGTGCATTATGTAACTTACTCTCTTCATTTTATAATTATGGTATTAACTTATTTCTGAACAACCGGACAGACAAATTTCCATAATAGGTGTTACTCAAAATTTGAGAGATCTGCAAATTTGTTGTAAAGACCGTATGACAAATTTCACCCGTCTAGTTCAAATCATTTTTAAGTAATCTTTATCAGAGACAGACGGACAGACATTTTCTAAAAAAAACGTTTTTTTTAGAACTTGGAAAGATCTATAACGTGGATATTCGCCGAAATTTTGAATTCGATTCTTTTACGATTACTATACTTTCTCTGTACTACGTATAGAGTATAGAGAAGATTCAGTAAAAATAATAAACTTATGCCAAAAATACGTAGTATAGAGAATCACTCTATACGTAGTATCAATGAGAAAGTGAAAATCTAATCAATTAGTATTTAATTCAAATCTTCTCCCAAAATTTGCAACGAGCATGTCACCCTAAAATTTCTGGAAACTTGCGAATCTGTTCTAGACCTGCAATATAGCGAAAGCGACCCGGAAACTTTTCTTTTTCCAAAGAGTTTCGTCTTGTTATTCTATCTGGGTTTGCTCTTGGACATTAGAGATGTCCCATGTGTGATTAAGGCCCGGAAAACATTCCCACGAGGAAGTCTGCACCGGTTCTCTTCTCAGGTGTTTAGGATTAAGAAGAGCGGGCTCTGTTTAGTACTTCTACTATTTTTCGATTTACTAAATCTTTCTGGTTTCACGTACTTTAACCAGTATAGGAAGTGTGCTAAAATTGTTCGATTTTAGCTTGGAATGTTAAAATTAACTCATGATAATTGAGCATAATTTGTTTTTCTTCAAAGCCTTTATTTCTATATAATAAAAGTCAAATAAATGTCCTCAAATGATGAGATATAAATATAAATAAACTCTTCGAAAAATCAACACATTACATCTTGAAAAGATGGCGAGAAATAAAAACAAAAGGAAATTTACGATGGCAAATTTTAAGTTATCATGTGAGAGCATTATTAATTTTAAATCATTATTTGTCTTAATTATTTTAAGTCATTAACCAGTTAAACCAATTTGAAACAATCACGATAATTCTATCGATTTTAAATTTTTGTAGCAGTCAATAACTCAATGTTTCTATAATACAATATTCAAGCTGAGTTCTGCAGTTTCCAAACTAAAGAATATGTAATCATCTCATTTAGAAATATTTTATACATGTTTAAGCACTTCACAATTTAAAAAAAAGAACATTTTCTTTTCTGTTTGAACAGAATCTCAGTATCCAAGGAATGGATAGAATTGGAATTTAATAATATTTTAATTCGGAAACTAGTTAATGCATGTCTAAAATTATCAAAATGGTGAATGAAGCATTTTTGAATCTCTAAACTTGAAAAGTTTTGCGCTATGAATATTTTTTGATGAACAAAAATGGGAAAAGGGCTTTTATAAGTTTAATTCTGGCTCTTAAATGGCATATTTTGCTTTCAACGATGTTATTTAATTTTGTAAGGCAAAAATGCAAATATATAATTATTTTAGAGCTTTCTTTAAAAAAGAAATATTATTCCCGAAGGTAGTCATATACTTAATGTTTCATGTTACTTAATGTCATATACTTAATGTTACGCCAAATTTTTGCAATGTTCTATATCGCCCTCGGTGTTCTAAATTGAAAGAGATAATGCAAGTGCAATGACGAGTTAACTCGTCACCGGTCAACAACGTTTGGACATGAAAAGACGAGTTAACTCGTCACCGGTCAGCAAAGTATTAATAGTAACATCTTAATTAATTTAATTATTAAATATTTTTTATTCCTACCTTAAGCTTATATTAACTTCTTGCTGTATTTGAGTTACATTTTCTGTGTTCTTTAGAATACCATCGGCAAAAATAGTCATATTTCGAAGGTATAGCCCAGATTTAAATGGTACTTTTAAATACCAACAGTAAATAAAGGGTTAAGAGTTACTAGTTTAATTTGAACTGAAAGAGATATGATTAGTCTGAATTAAATATTTTTACTATAATATTAATATTCCTTGAAACGTATAGTAACCCATTGATAACCATTTGGAACAAGATGTTTTCATACGGTCGTATGAATCACATAATTTTTTTGATACATAGTTTCGGCAATGGCCATCTAAATGGATAATTGGTAAATCATGGCTTATCGAACTAAATAAGTAGATTGACCTTTTGTTTATGACACTTTTCTTAATGGCTTATCTCTATGATCTAGGTTAATGTTGACGAATATTTTTATTCTCTTTCGCATTTTCGTAGAACATTGTAATAGATTTTTTTCTTCCTTGGAGGCAGTAGCATTAAAATTTCTGAAAATGCTACTTTTCATTTTCGTAATATTCATATTTATTTTTTTTAAGTTATGAAATCCTTTGACGAACTAAAATTTATAATATGAATCTTTTATATTAAATCAATTTACTCTTTATTACAATACTAACAGAATACAATTGAGAATAAACAACAAGAACATACACGTTCATTCTAAAAAAATGTACGTTATCTACCTAAAGGTTTTGATCTTAAAGGCCACGTGAACACCTTTGTATTATGTTCAAAATATTACTTAAAAAAACTTTGTTGAAAAAATCTTTATTATTAATTATTATGTCAACAATTCTGAGAGTTGGCATGTATAAGGTGTCAGTGACATCCATTGGTAAACAGGCCAACTACAAACTTTTTGTTGCTGTTGTTGTTGCTATGACGAATTTCGTGTTATGTTGTGCTTAATAGAGATAATGCATTTCTAGATACATACTCCATTTAAAGTATTCCTAGTGTATTTACATTAGGAAAAAGAAATTTCGAAGAATTTTAAGTTTATCTTTTAGTTCCAACAAACCTTTGAGTGAAAATTTCGAAATTCCCCCTTTTTCTAACTAACAGAAAAGAATACCTGTTGCTTCCAACTACCATCATCGATCGATTGATCGATCGTTCCTTGCCCTCCCTTCTTTGCGAGATCTTAAAAGATCCCCACCTGCGATCTTTTTCGTGATTGATAGCGATTTCTTCTCCCGCAATTTTACGACTGATAATTGGCCCTGAGGGTCCACCTCGCTAAAAGTTCGAGAAAGAAAAAAGAAAATGCAAAGCAAGCAAACACGAGTTTGCTCTTCGGTGTTTGTGTTGGGGCACATGTAGGCTGTTCCATTTAGTGCGCCCCAAACACCTCTCAGGAAAGATGATGCTAAGTTTACATAAGATCTTTTATTCTGTGGTGATGGAGTTTTGTTTCTTTTTACCACAAATTGCCCTGATTCTTGTTTGCTTTGTAAACAGTTTTGTTTCTTTTATTTTCCTGTGCAAAAACATGCGTTTGAAAAGACCCGTGTTTTGTGGAGGACACCTTGCTTATCAAGGAATAGTTATTGTAAATATCTCGATTAGCCTAAGGCTCTTTGTTTGTATCATTATTGCTAAGCGTTTATGAAAAGATGAATGGCGTTACAAATTATTTTTAGAACTTTTGTGAGGCTTATGTTATTATTCAGCGAGCTTTAAAGAAATTAATGGATCTTTTAAGTTGAACATTTTTTTTCTTTTCAAAGCTTTTGAATAAATTTTAATTACTTAATATTTAGTTTAAAGGGATTAATATAACTTAACACTTTAGAATATTCGAAGCTTTAACCAATTCTAGGCCTTGGAAAGTATGGTTCCCACTAAATCCTCAATTTTTTCATAAAGTTATGTAATTGATAGCTTCTGACATTTTTTTTCAGTAAGGCAAAAAACTTTGAGCTTGAATTTCCTTATTTAAGGCAAAACAGTATGTCTTAATTTACTTTTAAACTTATCTTAATAATTTTTTAAAACGTTAAACAGTGACATATTATTTCCTTTAGCACTGTCCTTTTACATTAGTTCTTCTTTCCTCAGTTCAAATACTTAAATTGTGGAATTCATTAATTTTTTAAGAAGTCGGTGTAGTTAAAAAATAATCCTCATTATTTTAAAATAAGATTAACTGAATTTTAGAATTGTTTTGTTTGACCGTTTATATTTTACCATATCACGATTATTATTATTTTTTGAAGGCGGGGCTTGTTCTATAAACCAATTCGTTTAAAAGAAACAATATGATCTTGGTAGTAAAATTTAGTAGCTCAAAGTACACAGAAATTGTCGTATTATTTCAGATCATAGAAAATTATTTGGAAACAAATTAGAGCAACTAATACCACGTTCAAATTTTTCTTTACTATCGTGTGAGAACATGATACGTTTTTCGTTTGGCATTTTTAAAGCCTTAAAATGCGTGTACAGAAAATAAAGGGCATGAGTTATAATATTGTTATCGCCAAAGGAAGCTTAAAGAAGAAAACAAGAATCTATGTGAGGCAGCGAGGTGAGATATCAAAAGGTGTATATATATATATATATATATATATATATATATATAATCTTGCTGTCGCGCGTTGATTCTAGTTTTCTTCTTTATTCCTTTATTCTTCTTATATATGATTACATTTTAAGGGGGGGAATCCATATCTTTTATAAAAATTAAATATTACGCAATGCAATAGTCACATGATCATTCAAACCAATTTAAATAATATTTTTTCAAAAGAATAAATATGGCTCCGAAAAAAAATTGATGGATCTCGACCGATTATTAAATGAGGGTAGGATAGGGACAACGCTTTTGTAAATATCAGCACACTGTTAATCTGATAATCACGTCTTTGTTTCAAACTGAATTTAGTTGGTTAATAATATAATTAATTAAGGCAAACATTGTAAAAAAGTAATATTCCCACATGATAACTGAAATTTAGCGATAGAAGATTTTAATTTTAATTTTTTTTCAACTTTTAATTTTTTTTAAAATTTTTTTTATGACATGCGGATGAATTTTTAATAAAATGAATTATAATAAGAAAGTAATTACTATTTTTCAAATATGATCATATTATAATTTTAAAAGGAAAAATCCAAAATTTATTTAGTCTTGTAGATTGTTTTCTCTAAAAATGATATGGTGTCTCATGTCATTATATTACTGCAGTAATATTGTTTGGGGAATAATTTTGAACTTCAGTGTGGATACGGCGACACAAAAGTTAACTATAAATAAATACTTAATTCCTACTTAGATAATTTGGTAATAACTGCTCATCAAGTATAATTACATGGGCGTGAAACATGCAAAGTAAACCACATTACAGGCATATTATGCATAGGTTAATGGTTCTACTACTTTATAGGTAGACCATTAATCTACCACCAACCATTTTACATCATTAGCATGATATTAGGGCAACCATTTTATTTTTATAATGACTTTCCATCTTTATTTTCATGCTCTTCGTATTCGCAAAATGTAAAAAAAATTGCCCTAAACTTGTAACTACTTACTTTTTAACTTCTTATAATGAAGTATATAAGGCGATATAATTATTAAAAATTTTGGTTTCGGAATTTTGATTTATATCCCTGTTTTAAATCTCACTGAATCCAAGGAAAGCACTTAAACAATTATCTCTGTCTGAGGACACGATAATTCAAATACTGGTAAAATTTGATCTGTGCTAAAAAACCGAAATAATGCCAAGTTCTTTTTTTAAAGTTTGGGGGAAAAAGCCGATTGACTGAGTTTCGGTTTTCAGAATAGAAGTTTTCGTCTAAAGAAAACACATTTTTCAACTATTCTTTTTCAATTATTCATTTCCACAACATGTTTTGAGTTGGCTTATTTTTGTAAACTTCGAATGTAAAAAATTCTATGTTGAAAATGTAAAAAAAGTTTACTTTTAGATTTTCCGAATGTGGTACGTAATTATATTTTTATTAGCAGATACTCAGTAAGTATAGTTTTTTAAAATTTTAATAAAAGTTTAGATTAATACAAATATTATCGACCTTTCAACTGCATGCTTCTATATCAGATGTATTTGGTACCGCTCAATTCTCTTTGATTGGCATTTTATGACTTACTGTAAAAAAATTTTAAAAACACAAAATATTACTGCTAAAACAATCAAGCTAGATCTAACAAGTGAATCATTCTTAAGCCGATGTCATAAAATGAAATTTTGAACCATAAATTTGAAATTTAAGAGGAATTCTTTTTATATGTAATAGAAAATTTTCTGTTATAGTTTTTTACTCGTGGAGTATAAAGTATTCTAATCATCGAAAATCTTGAACTCGAAGTTTAATGAGTTTTTACTTATTAATACTTCTTCAACCTCCAAAAACATATTTTAGGAATTATGTCTGTATAAAACAAGTGAAAAGCATAAAAAAACACCGAAAGATTAATGTCTGTTTTTGAGTATTGTTTCTTTGAACAAAATGCTCAAAAACGTTTTGAAGTGTAAGCATGAAAGTTGGTAAATCAATTTACACTAAAGTTGTAGATTTCTGTTAGAATTTGAATGAAATCCATTCCGAAGAACTCTGTTCATCGAGCTATTCAAAAAATGAGCATAAAAGTTACAAAATGTAAATGAGTGAAATTACAAAAATTATCAAACAGGTTTGAATTTAAACATAGATTCTTGTAAAAGTTTCTACCAAAATTTTCATGTTATTTACTTTCTGTAGGTTTTTACGTATGCATACATATAAACAAAAGACTTAAGTAAATGAAATTTGGTTCGTGATCTTGTGACTATTATATTTTGAAAAATTAATGAAAAGAACTACAAAAGCAGGTATTTTTTTCTTATTTTATAATTATCAGCAAAAACTATTAAATTCCTAATCTGACTTTTTATCATTGAATTTCTCCTAACGATAAAGCTAATTGAAATAGTTTGTACTCATAATTTTCGTTGATATGCTTTTTTAAATTATAGTTTTAAGTTGGAGTTTTTTATAAAAGAAGTTAGAAAATATTTTGCTTTTAGAGAAAGAAAATTTCTTAACATTTTGAATGATGTTCTTAGCAATATTTAACAAAATAGATTTCTAAACGTTATATTAGCAACATGTTTTTCAGTTATGCAATAAAATACTTCGAAGAAATGTTAATTCCAGATTTTGCATGTAAATTTGTGCTTTTCTGAAGGAAAATTCAGCTATATTATTAAATGTATTAATAAATAAATAAAAAGGAAATTTTGACTTTTGCATTTTAAAATCTATTGTTCAATGCGCATGAAGAAGAGAATTTGTAAATACTTTATTGTTCTTAAAATAATTTTTAATCCTTTTTACTTTCAAATTCAATTTCTTTAATTGCTTTATCCTAACCGCCTTCGATGTCTAAGTTATCCGCCTGAAATATTGTGTATAATATTGAGCTTGCTCAATTTCATTTGGATTTCTTGATAATAAATTGATATCAGATGTTCTCATAACAAAGCAAATTTAAACTCCAAATTGTGATTGATATTTAACTCACTTTTTTAGTTACCTTACACCTTTTCTTTTATAGACTATACTATGACGAAATAAAATTATTAAGTTTCTTTTAACATTTAGGATCTGGTTAACTGAATTAAAATATATGGATAAGATTAATGGAATATTTAAGAGTTATATTCTTTAAATTACAAGGTTTGATTTAATACTTCATTTAATGAAATAAAAAGGTAAGCTAAACTCAATATTGCTCGTGAAATCCATTAAATTATTGGTCTTCCATCATTGAAAACTATCGAATATTTATTAAAAGTACTGAAATGAAATGAAAGAAAACAACGAAAAGAATTGTGTGGCAACTGAAATAGAATCGTCAAACGATTTTCTTCTTTTAAAATGCAACAAAAATAATTTTTTGATATTTTTTGAAAGTTACAAACAAAAACTGCTTGATTTTTAATTAATGAAAATAATTTTAAAAATCTTAAAATTTGTATTATTACCTTCCTTAAGAAGTATATTTGTGTTAAATATGACAGTTCTATTTAAGATTCATCTATCTTGTAGATTTTAGACAGATACACATATAAACATATAAAGACATGCTTGCATTTATTATTATTATTCGAAATATGGTAAAAATTGTGTGGATCTTAACAAATTCTCCATATTTCGGTTAATAAAAATTATCCTGAATAATTTGTTCTGTCCACTGCTTTTCCCTTTTCATCTTCAGCAGAAAAGTGCAATTTCTTGCCAAAATTCAAAATAATCCCCAGTAACGTATTTATGTTTGAATATTTACGAAACAAGTAATTTAAAGAAACTTCACTTTTCTATTCAAAGAAGCATGATTACTTTGCATTGAAAGATTTCATAAATAAATATAGTAAAATAAAAATTAAAAAAAAATATTTGCCTATGCGGTTTTAATAATTAACTGAAAAAACCCTTTCCCTTTTTAAAGAGATTTTTAAAGTGACTATCTTTTGTGTTTAAAAAAAGTGATCACGTCGTTTATATCCCTTTTCTAAATGAAAGTACCTAGCAAACTGCAAGGAATTCTTTAAATTTAAGGTAATTATCTGTTTAAAAGATACATCAGTGGATCTCTAAATTCCTTTTAGGATGTCAATCTTTCTACGATAAGACTAATCCGCGCCAACAATGACATTTCTGCAACCAGCTGATAACTTTTTCTTAAAATATGCAAAGAAGACGGTGGGAATTTAGTTCAGTTTTCTGCATTATTCAAAGTGTTCAGACTCGCAGTTAGCGTCATTTGACAAAGAATAGTAACAAAAATTATGTCAAAAAATAAATCTTCAAAATTAAGTTGGGGATTCTAATTAAGAAATGTAATAGAATAGTTGGAAACACGTAAATTGGTGGTATAATATTTCAAACGTTAGCTTATTGTGAAAGATTTTGATTACTTTTAGACAGTTTGAAACTTGTTTGATTAGTTTCTTTATAGATATGAGTTGCATAATTTTAAATTGGCTTAGAAAATGGGGCAATTTTTAAAATCAAAATGGTACTCACGTATTAGACCGTCGACACCAACGTTTAGTAACTTATTGGCAACGGATTCAAATTTGGCGATAAACCGTCGCCAACAAAACCAACAAAATGGTTGACACCAGTTAAGGTTTGAACAATATTTTAAACAATGACGGTTTTTTAACATTATTGGCAGTTATCAACTCATTGGCGACGCCTTCAAATGTGGCGATAAAGATCAACAGTCTAATACGTAAGTACCGTCAATTTTTGTGACAAGCTTATTTCATTAGAAGACAATGCAATTTAAACTATTATTTATAGCTTGCTGTATTGAGAAAACTGTAAATTTAACTATGTTAACATTATATATTTATTAATATTCTTTCTTCGCGAAGGCAAAATTGATCATTATATGTCTTATAGTAATGCATAAAAGTGATAAATTCAATTATTAAATTTAATTTAGTGGCAAAAATTAATCTTCCTCCACATCAAAGAAGTAATATTTCGAAATACGGAATTATACCACCAAAATCAAATTTATCAGAATGTTGTAAAATTCATACCTATATCAGTATCTTTTATCTCTTTATGTTCATCTTTTATCTCAGAATCCTTGTCTTGTTGATTTATTAATGGTATCAGAGTCATCAAAAGTTTATATTTTATAGAAGTGAAACTGTTTAATAGGCGCTTAGTAAACTTACAAACATAATTATCATGAGATTTATTATGACCTTGATTTTATCAATATTTTTGGCGTATTTGATTAATACAATAAAGCAAACTGGCAATAAATCACAGGATTAAATGGAATAAATCTTCATTATCTTATTTTTACGAAAATTCGTGTTTTTCCTTTCATGATACTGATTATTTAGTAACATTAACGAATTTCAAAGCCAAGGTGTCATCTTTAGCATTTGTTGGAGTTTGATATTAAATTTAAATAGCGTCTGAGGAACTTGAGACAATCAAAATTTTCATTGCCGTTTTCCAAATTCGGTGAATCAAAATGTTAAGAATTGGTAAATTTCCTTAATGATGAGTGTAAGTAAATAAATAATAGTATAGTAAGTAAATAAATAAGTAGTTTGTAAGTAAGTAAGTAATATAGTAATATTTTAAATGAAGATTTTCTATACAGAAATATCATAACTATCGTTTCTTGTTATTATCTGATTATTTCTTTCCCTTATAAATATTTTCTAGAGTAACATGTTCTTATTAGAAGATTGTTTCAATTCCCTCTAATGAAAAATTTCCTTTCAATTGATGTAGTGTCATAAAAGAGTCTTATTTAATTAAGTATAAATAATTTTTCTCGACACATTCCATTTGCCGAGAGTGATTTTGATTGCATTCTTCGTCAATCAACGTAACTTATTTGAAATATTTGCTGTGATATATGTGATGTATTTCTTAAAGAATTTAATGTTTCTGTTGGAAGTATTTTGGCATTGTTCAATATTTTAGTTAAAACTCTTTTGCAAAGGCGGTTATTTTTCTGAAAAAAAAATGGTTTAAATTTCTATGCCAATTTTAAAGTAAATACAGCTTACTGATAATCATTAACTAATCCTTTCGAAAATTACGTTACTTTGTATTAAAGTATTAAATAAGTTAAATCTCCTAAATTTTTATTTTAAAATCCTTCAATGCTGTATATGAAAATTATCGTGAGCTGTAAGAAGATTATAACAGTAAAAAAAGCGTATTTTGTTCCTAAAGAAGCATAATTGAATATACAGCCATTCCCAAACGTGCATATTATTCACTTAAATAGGAAAACATTAGTTTCTAAAAAGTTAAAGATATTTCGTAAATAATACAAAAAGTGTCGATTACAGCGGAATTTTTTTTCATAGTTCAAAAAGGAAAAAAAAAGTTGGAAGAAAAATTTACTAAAAATCATTATATATAAAAAAAATTAATAAAAATACCAAATTGTGAAAAGGTAATAAATTAAAATATGTAAGTAAATCTCTGCTTTATCAAGTCAGTGTAATATTTTGTGTATTGACATTCACCAATATTTGAATATAAAAATTATTCATGGCTAAAATAAAATGATGAAACATAATAAATTATCTAGGATATCTGAAAAAAATCTATAGAACATGAACATATCTCCTTCATAATACTGGAACACTTAATTAAAAAAAGTTTTGACAGGATATATAATGCTATGTTAGTATAGAAATCTTTATGAATTATTTTCAAGTTTATTTCATAAGAATTATTGAGCAGTGTATATGCTTTACAAATTATTTGCTTCTGTAATATATTATAATTGATTGACATGAAATTAATGTTTTAAATTTCTTATATTTTAGCTTTTTGATAATTTAAATTAGTTTATTAATGGGAAAGAAAATAATTAAGAAGAATATTTAATTGCTATTATTATTAATTGATAACTGATCAATAAAGAAAAGTTTATAAATATTAACTTATGTTATGACTGCGAAGAAAGTTTTAGCTCGCCATTCAGGGTTACATTTTTAACCTAATTATCATTTAACGTTTTGTAACTATAGATTTAAATATACAGAAATATAAATCGTTTTTAAATGTATTTTATGAAAAAATCTTCTGATTTATAGGATACTGAAAAGAATAGTGATAATTCGAAATAAAGAATAATGATAATTGCAAACTTTATTTCATTGATCTATTTGGGAACATTACTTCATTTGAAATTGCAAAGAAACAGTCAGCATTTTATTTAAGGTTAATTTTCAAATTTCATCCTTTTTTACCATAAAAAACTCTTTCGTAAATGCTACTTTTGAATATTCCGCGCATTATTTTTTTTCAAGATTGCATGATAAATGTATGTTCGTTTCTGATCATACACAATGATAATAAATCACAATGATAGATTTCGCAGAATCAAGTGTTAGATATTTGGAAAAATAATAAATAATGCATGATACAATACATCATTTACTACATACATTTTTTTTTTTGTAAAATCACAACGTTCAATTTTTTCATAAATAAATTACCTGAAATAAAATTCATCTATTTAAAACTGCTGTTATATTTAATTTATTGATTTTCTTTTGTACTTAGTATTATTTCTGTGTAGTAACCTTGGCAATTTTTAAATGATTTATAAAATGTTGCAAAAATACATGTAAAAAAATTAGAAATCTAATTCGAAACATCTAGTTTATCGGGAAAATTTGCTTCAATTTTTTAAGCATCACTTTTTTATATAAAAGGCAATTATCAATGTAATTGAATCTGAATAAAATCATTTGTAATTTCTTACTTTTTAACATTCAGCTGATATAAGATTTTAACATATCCATAAAGTATTTTGAAAAGGCACATTTTCTCTAAATAAGTTTTCATATACATAGATAATATATATTATTCTTGCACTATTCTTATAATTAGCATTTGAACTGGAAACATAATATATGTTCACTGACAGCAAAATTAGGAAATTTTTCCCTTTGAAAGGCTTACTTAATGATTATTTTTCAGAGTATTAGCATTTTAAAAGAAGAATAGATATTAATTAAAATCTTGATAAAAAAATTCCAAATGAATATTTTAAAATTAAAATATTAAAAAATAAATTTTCAAACATATATCAGTTACAACACTGATCGTTAAAAGAATGCTTTCTGAAAATTACTTTCCTTATTTAACCAATGATTTATATGAGAACAGTGGCATCACATCAGCAAAGTGGTTACTTTGTTATTGTCGAAACCTGAGCTTCCGTAACGATAGAACTGTTTTGCAACGAGCAATTAACTTTAAATTCTTCAAAAATATACTTAAGAAATTCTTTTAAATTATCTAAATCTCAAATGCAAACGAACGTTGTTTAAATATTTTGATTAAAAATTATTCAATTTTAATATGAAAGCGATGTATAATTTTAAAAACAAAGCTTTATTTTTTTATTAACGGTTGGTGTTATTTTTAACTCATGTATTTGAAAATTATATTTTGGCAACTCAAAAAAATATTGCATCAAGTATTCTAAAAGAATCGTTTGGTTTTTGATAGTTGCTAGTTCATCTCCATTTTCAGCAATGAATTATTTTAAAAATTAAATTTTTTTAGAATTGAATGTAAAAAATGATATCCTGCAAGATGTATTCAAAATTAAGGATCAAACACAGGTATGGAAATTAATAATAACACCTCTTTTCTCTTGTATAAGATTATTTGTTGATCTATGTAGCCTAAAGCTATTGATTTTTTATGTCTGTAAAAACAACATACACTGAAGAAGTCAGAAAGGTTTATGTTTTCGAAAACAACCTAACAACAATAAAAAAAAATTGTAAAATAAATATGTTTTCATTAGTGTCTAAAAAAGTAGAAATATTTCTTGATTTTTTTTTCCTTTTTAGATTTTAAATAATAAATTATTATTCAATTTATTGAATAATTATTTATTGATTGGAATTTTGAAATCAGTTTATTTCCCAAATCCTCTGTCAAATGTCACTATTTGTATGGAAAGTTAATTTAATTGATTGTTTAGTTGATGATTAAGTTTCAAAAATATGAAAATTATTTTTATTAAGAATCAAATTAAAGTCCACAAAATCTCAAAACTCGAGCTCATAGGAAATTAAATTGCATACTTTCATCTTTACAAATATGAAATAAATCAGTTCAAATTTTAAAAAAATCAATTTGATTTAAAATAATCTATTTTTAATCCTACAAGGAAATCAGAATGTATTTTATTCTTCATAAATTTAAGTTATTTCGAACAATCACCTAACTTTTGCAAAAAAAATCTAAGATTATCTTAATTTATTTTGCTATTTACAATATTTTCATGATAATGTTTTAGTTGTTTCATAATTAACGTTTGCTGTAATATAATTACTTCAACAAGTTCTGTTTTAGATAACAGAATTGAGGGCTCCTTGTATTTATGCAAATTTCATCTGTATTGTATTAAACTAAGTAAAACATTTCTATGCAGGAATTTAATTCGTCAAACTATCTTTCTTAAAAAACTAATAATAATAATTCTTTTTTTTCAATATGAGCACAGGTTTTACTTATAATGTTATGATAAAATAACGAAGACTGTGGCTTATACAAAACATTTCTCAAAATCTGACGATTAATAATTCCAAAATTTTCTCTTGCGATTTTTCATTTCCTTAAACGTTTAAAAGTATGATAATAAAAACTATAAGTGGCAATGTAGGGTTAGATAAAACATCCATTTTCACAATTAAGATAGATAACTGAAGGTCACCTTCCTCATTTAATTTAAATAATCGCAACATACCAAAACTTAATAATAAGAATTCTATTGTTAAACATGTTAAACAAGCATTTGTATTCAAACTTTGAAATACAAATTAAATTGTGATACTTTTAAAATTATGAAATAAGTCTAATAAAAATGATATCAAAAAATGAACTCTTATTAATGCGCGAAAAAGTAAGATTTGTATTCGAATTATTTTTCACCTTTTAGCTTTTAATTTATAATTATTGGAAAAATAATTTAATTTAAAATGTTATTTTTTTCAAGATTGCATTCTGTTATGGAAACAAAAGTCGGTTATTTTTACCTCTCATAATTATATTCTGAAAATAGTGAAATAATATAATGTCATCTATAGTGCACAATTGTTCAATACTACATCATTTCAATAAGTAAATAGAAAATAGAACACAAACTACTTTCTTTACTAGCATATAATTATTAAAAAGATTTTTATAACAAAAGGTTTCGCTAAAAACGTTGTAGAAAGTGATAAGTGTTAAAAAGAACATAACTGCAAAGAGTAGAATTAAACTTTTTAAATTTGATTTTAATTTTTGTTTAGTTGTTGTATTTTAACCAAAAATTTATGAATGTGAAATCTCTAATATTTGTTTGTAAATTATCATCAGCAAAAACCTGCTGCCATTAAAAAATTCAAATGATTAATTCAAAAATTTACAATGATTTCAATTTGATTTATATTAAAAAAAGAAAAACACTTGCAAGAAGAAGAAAAATAATAAATAAAAGGCAATGACAACATTAAAAAAAGCAATGAAACGAGATAAACTATTTCTTCATTTTTATGTTCTCTGAAATTCTACATAGAATCACCGATTTTGTTGTGAAATGCTTTTTAGTAAATCGTATGACCCCCTTTTTAATAATAAGATTAGAAATAAGAATTTATGTTCAGAAAATAAAGATGAAATTATAATCATAATAAATAATAATAATTATTATTATTATCATAATGAATAGCATGCTAATGAGGCCGTCAAGTAAGAAAATTTATATTTTGCCCAAGACAACTCGTGTCTATGCATGTTAAACAGTAATCGAATGTCAAACGTAATCCTATTAATATGTTATGAATGAGCCTAGAAAGGGATGAACCAGCTCAATGTCTTCAGACCCTTATCATCTGACCAATTCTTAAAAAATAGGAAGGAAAAAACGAATTTCTCCTCAATATTGTATTTCCAGCAATGAACTTTTTGAATTAATTTATTTGACTTTGCTTTACTTCAAAATTGGGTGTTAATGTAACAAATAAAAGCAAATTTAAACTCACGATTCAATTAAATTCAAAATTGTTTTCAATATTTAAAGAACTAGCAAACTAAGACTTATCTTCATCAATGATCGATCTAAAATAATATATATATATATACAAAATTGGTTTAAAAAAAAAAACGCTTTTTGTCTTCGATTATAGCGAAATATTAATAGCGTAAGTATTTGATTCTTGTCATTCAGTTAATTTATCTTCATTGAAATGATTTTGCGTTGACGCTTTAACATCTCTTTATGATTACATTTTAACTCAACAATATTAAAACTATAGTATTTAATTTTTTAAATAAATATGTATAAACTATTTTTAAATTAATTTTTTAAAGTAACTTTTTACTAGATTTTTATTTCTTCCTTTGATACAATGTCATTTAAAAAAAACATCTGCATTTAAAAAAAATTAAAATAGGCAAAATATTTTCCTTTTGTGATAACAAAATATAATAACAATACTATAAATTTCCAACTGAACTGTTTCTTCAAAGATTATTGTTTCATATATTTTTTACTAATTTTTCTCGTCAGTTTTTTCGGAATTTCTCTCCTTTCAGCAACTATTTATAATACAGAATCATTTCATTAGATTTACTTATAAAGCTTTTCTTTTTTGTTCTATAAAAGGCCTTTTACCATCATATTTTTGTAGCCATTGTTTAAAATGACTTTTTTTCAATCGGAACTCCTTTGAAAAACTGATATCAACCACGTTTTCTTCTAATTCTTTTTGTACTCGTCAGAGAAAGGGGAGAGGAGAGAAAAATAACCAATTCTGATCTACTTGTAATTAAAATTAACCGCTTTTTGTTTAACTATGGTGAAAAATTGAATTTTTTTCATTTTCTTCTCTTCTCTTAAGACTGAGGAATTCGCAAAATCCTAATTACTCAGTTAAACCACTTCCTAATTACATTTTTCAATACAATACTCTCGGAAAGTACATAAAACCTGTTACAGTTCGCAGGTGGTGTTTACTTAAAGATTAGTTTGTGCCCCCCCTCCTGTTACATGCTCTCACCATTCATATCCACAAGGGAGAACTCAAAGCACCCCGACAACTCTTTGAGCGGTTGGTAGATGGCGTGCTGCGGCGAGTGGGACCTCCCTCATAAGCGAGGGGATAACGCACAAGTGTCTCTCCTACCCGCGGAAGACGGTGTGTTTCCCGCTCAAGATCCATCCCCGACCTTGTCTCCGTTCGGATACATCACTGTTGTTGCATCTTCCTTCTCCCAATTATTGCATCACGTGTCGGATATCTCTCAGTCACCGGCATGCTTGGGCTGTCAACCCGGTCCCAGCTTAGGAACTCCGCGTAACATGCCTTGAGGTCAACATGGGAAACTCGCCTTCTAAGGTAAGAAGTTTTCACATGGCACGACTAATGAGGAGGCAGGTGTGCGTGGGTGGAGTGATTGATGAATATCTCTTTATTCCGAGGAGAAATATGTCACTCGAAGATGCTGACGATTAATGGTATAGAGATGACTTTTTTTGTGATGGTTAGGAAAGGATAAAGAATCGAAATTAGTGATTGTTGATAAAGGATTGGGGAGCGAAATTAGTAATTAGGATTGCCAGATGTTTTGTTTTGATTTGGGGCGGAGTATGGCGCGAAAAATATGTTATTTATCCGTTTTCTTTCACCATTATTTTTTATGACACCCGTAGGAGAATGTTTTATTCTAATGTCTCTTGATATAAAGAATGTGGAGTCTACTCAAATTTAAAATATCCCAGAATCTTTGTTTGTACGCATGTTTAGCTTCTCTAAAAAATATAAAATCTTAAAAGTGAATCGAAATGAAGAAATGGTAAAATAAATGTAATTAACAATATCTTCAAGTGCGTTTGAATAGGGAGAATAATTCTTGGTTTATTTATTTGAAATTTATTTAAACTATTTATTATACTTAAGAAATAGAAGAAGAAAGCATATTCTAGTAGTTTTTACAGCATTAGAAGCAGAAAATGTTTAAATTTGATTTGATTGATGTTTAAATTTGATTAAATTTGATTTGAATTTTTCTAGAGATTATGTTAGTGATATATATGTTTTCTTCATTCAATTCAAAAATACGCCGAGATGTGAACGAAATTCTTATAATATCTATTAATTTAATTTTTCGTAACTATCTTTTCCCATTTATTTTTTTGAAGAATTAAATAAAAGGAAAGATACTATAAAATTATATATTTTATCACTTTTTTATCACAAGTTGTATCTTTAATCATGTAATTAAGATGAAATATTATGTTTCCTTGGTAAGAAAATAGCTCGACAACTTTTTTTTATAAATGGAGATTTTGCTACCTTTTGGATCTATTATAATTTGAATAATTTATCAAACGGATTATTTAAAAAAATTGAAATAATCGTTGTTTAAAAAAGATTTCAGTTGAGACTTTAAATAATAATTAGACATACTATAAAATGGCTAATTGTTATTTAATTTTATTTTGTATGCTTGCAAATCAATATATTTTTTTATATAATGTTTAAGTGGTTTTATTAAGATCATATAAATTGTTAGATAAATACACTAAGTCCACTATTGCATTCATCAAACTCTAGCTCGAACTTCGATTCAATGCCAAAATGTCTTTTCAAATTTAATCATTTATTAAAAATAACTTATTAACAATTTTTTTAACTTACCAGATTTTTAACTTTTACAGATTCGTGAAGTATTCTCTTTGTTTTTTGTTTTTTTGAAGTTATGAGTTATCTTCGTAGTTTAAATTATATCTACTCTTAAAAAGAAAATTAATATAAAATTTTAAATATTTATTTCATTTAACGATAATTCTACTTTAAAATTTTGAATGGGGGGGGCTAAGAATATCCATTTTTCCCAACATTTTAGAATCCGTTACAGTAATTTGATTTTTTAAGAATTTGTTTATTTGTATAAAACTATTCGATGTACAAATTGGATTAAATGTGCTTCAAAATTCCTTAATTTGGCCAGATTGATAAAGGAATTAAGTTAATGTATTACTTTTTTTTCTAATTATATTAATTACTTTTCATTGAAATTGTTACAGTAAGTTTTATTGTAAGGTGAAGCATGACTATTTTGAAAATTATAACTGAAACAGATTTATGGAGAAACTTATAAAACCATGCAAACCAGCCAAAAAAAACGTTGAAATGTCGAAGTTTTCATTGAATATAACATTCAAATTCAACTCATTCTGATGAACCGATGAATATTTCTGAACTGTGAATAAATAAAAAGGATAATAATACGCATCCTGTGTTCCTTGCTGTCTTACATTTAAGATAAATTATGTCCATTAAAAATATTTTTCAATTTATATCTTTCTTATATGTCATGGTTAAAGAAGGAAGAAATACTATGTTTTTAACATTTGTATCCCTATTTTAACTATTTTAATAAAAAGATAGATGATAGAAGTACATTTGGCAGCAAAGGATTTTTTCACCGACCATAAATTTAATGCAAAATGCCCCCACCCCCTTTTATACGAATTATTTTTCTTTTATATATATTAGTTAGTGCTGTGAAAATATTTTAATTTTGATATAATTAAATTATTGAAAAGGAAATAAGGCAAGCATTTAAGGAGATTTTTTGCGTTATTCAAATAAATTTCTCTAACAGAATGCTTTTAGAGATTATAAAATGTTGTTGATATAATGTTTAAAATAATTATTCATATCAAGCAAAAATTCCCGATACTTTGAAAACGGACCCGCTTGGATTCTAGTGAATGATATCCACTTTTAATTACTGAGCACTTCTAGAAAAATTCCTTTCAAAAGAGATTTGAATGGTTTCAAAATTTTAATTTTGAAATGATTTAGCTCATCATCGCATATCATTGTAAAAGAATTGTATTTATATTCTGTTCTTTCAAAAATTATCAAAAAAATGCCTTTGTAAACTCTTATTTAGTCTATTAAATCAGATTTTTATTTCAAACTGCAATCAAAAAAGAATAAGTAATCTTTTATTAGAATATAGTTTATAATAAACATCATATAATAAAATGTAATTCATAACAAACATATATTAAATAGAAGTTTTCCATTTTGTATAAATAAAACATGTTATATATGCGCCCATAGCAAGTCTGTAAACTCTATATCGTCTCATCCTAATCGTATTTAAAGAAATATTTTTTAAAAAATTCATTTATATAAATTCGATCATATATCTATGGTAATATATATCATTCACATTAATTTATTTATATCAATATTTGTATTAATGTGATATCCCGCATTAATGTAATACTAAGAAATTAATATGTTAATAAATAAAAAAATAATTTATGCTCAGTAGAAAGAGAAACAATTAATTTATTTTCACAGAAAATATTAAATTGGTTCTTTTTTTAATTAATTTCCTTCATTAACATTTTGGAAATTGTGAATTATATACGTTATCAATTTTCTTGTATAATTTTTAATTCCTTTCCACTGTCATGCCTTCATCTCAAAGTATACATTTAATAAGATTTGCTTCAAATAAAAATGATTTCATTCTTTCCTGCATCTATCTATCCGTATAAAAATAAATTTAGAAACCTAGTTAACATAAAATTAAATTAATGACGCACAATAATCTCATCTTTCTGAGAATATTATTATGTTAATTGTACTCAAGGGATCTATTCAAGCTTCGTGGCTTTACGAATAAATAGAAAACAACTAAGTTTAGTTGCGACATTAGTCTCTCTAATTCTCCATGACCTAAAGCGATTATAAATTATTCTGCTCTTCTATTGTGAGGGGAAGTAATAATTTTTGATCACAAGTTAATGATTTCATCATATACTCCAATTATCTAAATATATATATTTTTTTATATGTATATATGAGGCTTTGGGGATATGCTTCATATTTTAACAGCTAATTTCAAACTTTGAGAAATACAAAACTTTTAAAAATGCCTTTATTTCCACAAAATTTTGAACAACTGACTTAATTATGATCGTGTAAGTGGATTTGAATTTATTTTTATAATATTCTTCATTAATTAGGTATAATTGTGAATTAATTATTGAAACCAAAAGAATAAAGAGTCGCAACGTATACAATCATGAATTATTGGTTTTTTTGAATTCCTACTATTAGTTCATACTCTCCTTTTATCTATTTATATTTGTTCAAATTTTCAATCGTTAATAAAATACTTTTTATTCATCCATTCAAGTTCAACTATTTTTTCAAAAAAATGTGCATTGGATGACACTTGATGTTAATGCAGTTAGCTCAATTATTAATTCATTAGTTAATTTTAATTAATTTTTAATACTTTGACTAGAGTTTAAGCAGTTTGTGATAAAAATTGAAATCGACAGGTAGTAGCTCAATCAGTAAAATGCAAGGATTTCAGTATATTTTTACGTGAAGGTAAAGAATGCGAGTTAAATTTTTACGTAAATGAATACTTTTTTGATAAATGCATGAAAAGTTTTGCTTAAAATATACGTTTTATCCAAGTGATTTCTGAGAGTAAGTTAATAGTTGTGGCTTAGTGATTAGAATGAAGAATTTTTCTCGAAAATACAACTGAAGAAATTTTAAGCTTAAGGCTCAATTCTGATTTCTCCCCTTGAAATATTTACCTTCATCGGTCACTTCTACCTAAAATTAAGATAAAGTTAAATTACTACCTAAATTAAAGCTACGTGGCAAGAATGGAAAATAGTGACTAAATTCGCTATTTAGTTTGGCCCTTAATATTGCGATTTTGTCTTAAGTATATACATATTTATATTAATTGTAATTTATTAATAATAATTTATTAAAAACTTTCTTTGTTGGCCTAAGTAGGAATTGATTTAATTTTTTTGTACTACTTGTTGAACATAGATTTAAACGAGCAAAAATATGTGGAAATCTTTTTAGATTGGCGTTTAACAAGTAAAATTGAAATCTTTTCCGATTTTTCTCTCAAAGAAAAATTCTTATGTCAGTTTCATTGTTGCTTATTTCAAATATTTATTTTTGATTTAATTTTTTGTTCATTTTTAAGCAGTTTTAGATATTTCTGAAACGCAGGTCTTAATAAAGGCATATTATTTAACCAGCTGATCATTCTAACAAGTTTCATTGTGTACCCAAGGTGTCGTAAACACGAATTGATCACTCATTTGTATATAAGAATAAAGTTAAATTTTATTCTTTTTGGCATTTATTTATTATGTAAACATTCTTCAGGAAAATAATGTGATGGAAATAATATATATTTCTTATACTCAATTAGGAAGATATTTAATCGACTTTTCTTTTTTGCTTTTACATCGAGCATTCAATCGAGCATGCTGTAATATTGTCGATATGCTCACAAGAGTGGTCAAATGAAAAGAAAATTCAATCAATGTATTGTTTCAATTTTAAAATGTTATCTGCGATATATATAAACAGCGTATAATGCATGATATATTGATAAAGGTGAATTTATCCTGTAAAAAACTTTTTAAAACAGCATGGATGCATCAACTTGTTTTAGTTTTGATTTAGTCACTTTCAGAAGTATCTATGCAAAGTATTTGAATAACACATTATTGGGTAAATAATATTAAAATTATTTCTGAAGAGAAATGATTTCAATATTATTTACCTAGTAATAATATTCTCATTTCTGATAAAATCACTAGTAAATAATATTTCTGCTTAATAATTTGATCAAAATTCTGATTTCTAAAATCAAATGCTAGAAAATTTGCTTATAGATTTAGATTGAAAATAGTTATTGTATGTTCCACTGCAATAGTCACTTGCCATAGTTTTTTTTAATTTACCCATTTGTATCACTTCATAACAGATTGCTGAATAAAGTTTATTTCTTTTATTAATTTCTTCATAACTTTTCTTTTCTTTATAAAAAAAAGATTATGGAATCTTAACTACTTTTATTATTTTAAGTATAAAATTTTTACTATTTTTTGCAATCATTGGTTTTTAATTTGATTGTCAATTTAATTTCATAAATCACGACCCTTTTCAGGTTAATTGTTGGATATGTTTTACTTAATGCATTCAACAAATTAAGAATTCTCTCCCCCCCTTTTTTGCTATTATAATCAAATGTAATTTATTCTTGTAAATATTTTTTATTGAAGAATAATTGATCATTTCTTATTGCTATATCAAACGTCGCTTCACGAGATGTTGTTTACTGACGAAAAAAATGCGTTCGTTTAAAAGTAACGTTTCCCTGTTTTTAATTTATTTATTTCGGAACGCATTTATAATTAATTATTCTACATTTTGCAACAGAATTAGAATTTTTTTCTCTGCACAGATTGTACCTGTAAAACCCTTTATATACTTAATAGCTTCTGGCTTGGATTCGAAGTATATATTTTTTTCGGTACTGTTTGTTCTTGCTTATAATTTTCGTATACTCATTTCATGCCAAGAAAATATTTAACCTTGCAATTCGAGAAAAATTCTATAAATTTAAATTACAATAAAAATTATAATAATTAGTGTTAAAAAACAAACAGCCATATTTGATAAACTCCTGAGTTAGAATTTCCCTTTTCCAATATTTTGAATTTACATTTTCGCTCTGTCTTAAAAATAGTTTGCTATTTAAATCTTTTTAAAATACTATTTATATTTTCGGGATAAATCGTGATATTATCGCTTTTGAGCTTTTCATGTATTAAATTTCATATAAAATTATATTTTTTCTTCAGATTTCAAATTTCCTCCGTCTCTATTGAAAAAAAAATGACTTTCCCTAACTTAAGCTTTCCCTGAATGGCACGTTTGAGAATAGCGGCCACTTTTAGCTGAAAATTCGAGATATCATGTATGATTTGCAATATACAGAGGAGAAAGCATAGCATCTATTGATAGAATCGTATCTAGTTGGAAACTTTTTATCCGAATATAAAGTTTTGTTATTTTTAGATTTGATCAGTGCAAAATGGATTTGCAAATAGTTTAATAATTTTGATTCGACAATTACTTTAGTTCGATAAAATTTCTAAATTTAAACATAAGGGCCTATTTTTTCAAAGAAAGTTCTTTCTGGTTTTGTAAGTTTAAAAAGTATATTTGGATAAAAGTATATATATAAAGGACTGAAAATAGTTATAATGTCCCATTATTGCAGTAAATTCAATTTAATTATTTTCATTGTTTTAAAGTTTGTATTTTGAATAGATTGAAATAATTTTCAAAAGGAAAGATAATGTTTTACTACAATGCGGTTTGAATATAGATAAATATGGACGATTCCACAGTCTTTGTTTTTACCATCTGGCTGCAATTGGAAATTGTTTTGTCAAACCTAATATAACCCTCATGCAATTCCAATCTGTTTATCGCTTATCTAAATTAAATCAAAATATAAAATTTGGAAAAAAAACCTTAAAAATGCACCTCTACATTCAATCTTTGTTAACTATTTAAAGTGAATAATTACTTCTGTGTATTAATGTTTACACTTTTTTTAAAAAAATTAAAAAATTAAATTATAGTTTTTGAAAATCTGATATAAATTAAACTGAACTTTTAAACTTTTTTATTTTTTCGTTTTCTTAAATAAAAGGATTAAAACAGTATATTTCATTATTATTTTTATTTATTCACATAATACAACGCTTACATAATGTAAAAATTAATTTTACTTTCAATATGTCACTGTTTACATTGAATGCTGTAGCAGGTAAATATCCTGAATGATTTTTCTTTCCTAAAGAATAAACTTCCTTGCAGAAAACTTTTTTTCTTGAGTGCACTAAACATTTCTTTTTTTCACCTGCTGAATTTAATAACTTTGCGCGTTTCTATGGCAACCACAATTATTTCTGAATCTTGGGTGAAACTCATTTGTGATTATAATTTTGCTGCAAGTTAAGCGAGTTTATCTTGCTATCGGAAATAGCTGAATTGTGCTTGCAATTCCAAATATTTTTCTATGCTAATCAGATCTTATTGTAATCTATGTTGGGATTATCGATATTTGATTATATATATAATAACCACCGATTGATAAATATAATGCTTTTCAAATTAAAAAAAATATTTTAATTTTTTTTTATCTTTGGGAATTTTATGGTGGTCATGTTTGTATTGAAGAACAATTACTATAAAGCTTTACAATTGAAGGCTTCCAAATAAAAAAGATAGTTTAATTTTTTTTTAAACATTCATTATCCTGATTTTTAATTGAACCAATTTGCTAATACTAATTGAATTGAATCAGTTTGCTAATATAATGATAATTTTTTTCTAATTATTCAATTAAATCATGAATCATTCTCAAAAGTATCATGAATCAACTGAATTATTCCGGACTGAATCGTCTGTTTCATCTAAATTTTGGCGTCTTCACAAATTTAGGTTCGGCCCAATTGATATATATATCTGAATAACCTACTTTTGAATGATTTTTCTATAAACCAAATTTTATCGCTTTGAGATTCAAACAAATTTTATTGCTTTGAGAATACACATTTCAACATCGCCAAAATATTCAGATAATAATATTTTCAAACCTTAAGAAAGATCAAATTAGTTAATTTATTTATTTTTCATATAAAAGATCCCATTCAAATTGTAGTAAACTATTAAAGATTTAAATAGTATATCGTATTAGTGTAACTTAATCCTTAGTGCTTCAATGACTCTACTACGGAAATACTTCATTGTAGATATACCTAAGCATTGAAATGCATATAATTCAAACGTTATAGACAGACCTTTACTGAGATTACAATTACTAATTTTGATCGCTAATCAAAATAATTTCGCCGTCATTTAAGGAATTTAACCAGCAAATGCAACCAGAAAGCATTATTAGTATCTAATTAAACTTTGGATGGCAAAGGTGTGCTGAGAGTTGATAATGCAATAATCTATTTCTCTCTTCGCTAATATGTTGAATGTGGGGAAATTAGGTGAAAAGATATTGCATGAAGAAAGGCTTATATTTGGAATTTTTAACATCTTAGATGAGAGTGAAATGTTTTATAGTCTTTAGACACCGGATCTAAAGATTTAACGTTAATATTTTAATTTTGGCAGAAGAGTATTGGGGAACAGATTTGAATAATTGTCTTCTACATCACTTTCAATATGCGTTCCAAGTGGAAAATTTTTAGCTGTATTAAAATTTTCAATTTCATTAATTGAGTAATTTTAGTAGGTCTGGATATTAATATTATTATTATTAATCTTATCTGGATATTAATCTTATCTATAACTTGTATTCGTTACAAATTAATGAGTTTTTCATTTTCACTTTCGCTTGAAATAATTTAGAGACTATGTTTCTGTCTTTAAGCTAGTTTAATGAACGAAGGTATAAAGTTATTAACTGAAGATGCTATTATTCAATTTATCTTAATCCGACATTGTTTATTTTTTTTGTCAAGCTCCATGCACAATATAATACAAAATTTAGCTTAAAACATAATCGATTAAATTTATTAAGATTATTAATAGATTTAAAATATATGAATATTAATTTCATAACATTCAATTCTTGGAAGCAATAAAATACTTAGTTACAAAATCTTTGAATCTAAATTCCTGAAAGCAAACTTTGACGAACTTTTTCAAAAAGTTAGATTAATGTTTCTAGAAAGCTTTTTTGTATAGTTATCCTTTATCATGGTGTTTAAAACAGAAGAGATTCTGTTACTGTTTTCGTCATATTATGTGAATTGTATTTAGGTTTAGATAAAAACAAATTTTTTCAAACGCTCAGGTTATTTTTCCATTACTTTTTCCATTACTTTTCCATTACTTACCCCTTGTATTAGTGTACAGATTTATGTACTATCTTGTCATATTTTTATTGACTGCACTGTGTTCTTATTACAGTGGACGTAAATTGGAGAAATAATTACGGTTAATAATAAATTATGGATCCTATATTATAAGAAAATATCGCAAATCACAGTCTTTAACCACTTATCTGATTCCATTTTTTTACTAACTAATAAGATGACATCTTTTATTTTGAGAACATTTTTACTTTATTTTGATTCATATGGAAATCCGTTGAATACTTAACTTATCAATGTATTCGAAGTCATTTTAACATTGAATTATAATCGTTATAAATGATTCATTTTTAGCTTACAATTATTAAAATTCGATAAATAGATACACGAGTAGCACTCGGGAAAAACAATTAAGCGGTTAAAGATATCCATTATTTCTAATGCAATATTAAATATATCATTTGATGTTTTTGTTATTATAATCTAATAATAAAACTTTTATAATAATGGACATATCTAAGGATAAAAATATTTCTATTCATAACTTTTATTTATTTATCTAAACGAATCAGTTACATGTGAGTTTCTAAAAGTGCATTTGTTTATCTAAATAATTATTTTAAACTTAAATGAATAATGATATTAGTAAACTAACTTAGCCGTGAGATTCATAAAGGAAATTCCTTTAATGCATTCAGAAAGTCCATTATCAATATTTCATTTCTGATGGACTTAAGCACAGATATTATTCTCTCATCGATCGAAACTTGCTAAACACGCGTAATTTGTTCCATTCCTAGTAAATTCCGTGGTTAACCATAATCCCTTGCGAAATGCAATATCTTCCAATCATTCATCACTATTGCAGTTTCCAGCATCGCAGAGGAGTTCAGACAAATGCTGGTGGGGGGTATTGCATTTCGAACAAAGCCTCTTATACAAGTTCGCATTTAAGTTAGCTTTAATTATTGCATTAGCCGGCCCATACATTCCTGCATAGTATCTTTCTAATGTAGTCGAAAGCTTATGAACAGCACGTTTCTAACTGCGAATAAATTTCCGCATAGTACAGCATTTCAGCTTCGTTAATTACTGCTTTATTCTGTTTGATGTGACTCAAGATTTCTCGGAGACTTTCAGTTGAGAAACTTTTCCCATTCAATCACATCCATTTTTGCTAGGAAACGTTATTCCTGCGCCTTTTCTGCAAATGGAATAAGGATGCAGATTAAAAACTGTTAGGAAGTTCATTTAGGGAGTATTCAGAGCTGGAGTTGCGCTGTCTATTCAGAGGAGTTTGTGCTTATTAAGACTGAAACAGAAGATTATAATGGTAGCTCCATTATCTTTTCCGTCGGCATAAAACGAGAGAGCTTGTTTATTTGGGAGTTTGCGTTTAGCGTTGCTAAAGAAATGCTGTACAGCTATTCTTTCTAAAACACTAAAGCAATCATTACTATGAAGTAGTAATTATTTACGCCTGCACTTCATTCAAGTCATTTTTGTAATGAAGGAATTTTAAATTTTTTACGATAAATGATATAGTATAATATCTGAATTTTCAACGTTTTGCTCAATTTAACAATTAAGACTTGCGGGGATATTAATTATTTTTTTTTACTTTTTTCTAAAATCAATTTCAACAGCAGTACCGATATTAATAACTAACATTCTGTCATGAAGGTTGTGAGAAATGAAATGTTCTTCAGAACTCATCCTTAACCTGATAAATTTGGAATAAAAAATTATTTTATTTTGATTTGCAAACCATTTATATGTGATATTAAAATAGGATGTAAATACAACAAAAAATCAATAGTAAAACTTATAAGATTAAAATATCTATGAGGAATTTGTGATGAAAGGACTCTGTGAGTAGTTTTGATTTTATAATTCCAAATGTTTTTTTTTTCTTTACGCTAATAAGAAAAAATCCCTAAGAAATAACTAAGATACAAAAAGATTTAGGATAAATAAAGATATTTCGCCCTTAACCTATAATTTTACTATAAAAAAGATTTTTACTGAGATGACACTAAAATGGAAGATGATTTATTGACATTTCTATGTATATAATTGATTCTATTGAAAAGATTATTACAGTATTATTTTGATGAAAAGTGTTTCTCTGATAGTTATGCAATCTTTTACTTTTTTCAAAATTAATTAGTTCAATGATTTCTTTTTGAAACATTGGTACCATCTATATATGATTCCATTATCATCAACACTATTTCTATTACATAATTAGCAACATAATTAATTTTTCTTACTCAATGCGTTGCGTCTATTTACTTTGAAAAATTTTGTTGAATTTCTTGATGGAACAACAGAGCAAGAGACAATAAATTACATAATATTCATGGGTCCTTTTTATTCTAAAATGAAAGAGAAAAACCTGTCATTTTTTCAAACGTACGTTTACTTTTTATTTGATTTCGGCACTTAAATAAATTAAAAACCAAATTGCGTCTCACCCAAGAAATATTTGCAGGTAAAACATTGATAATTAACTTCGAAAAAGGTGAAATACAGAAACAAATTGTTTAATTGAAGCAATATATATTAAAATGTTGCTTTTTTATCATGTCAGAACATGATATTGTTTTAGGAATGAAGTTTTGTGGCATTAAAAAATCCGTAGGAAAAAATTAAAATTTTATTATCTGCACTAGTATCTTAAAAAATCAGCTTTTAATAACGCGTTGCCACTGCATTTACAAAAGCTCAGATTTTAAAAAAATAAGTTAATGACTACAGCAAATAAAACATATAAAAATGTCATTTTGAGCATGTGCTTATATGGAATGAAACAAATAGGAAATGTGATCTTTTTTTATACAATCAATGAGAAACAAAGTATTTTGAAATACTACTTCAAGTGACTCATCCAATGAAACAATTAAAATGAATAATAATATAATTCAACTTGCATTAACACATGATGCTTGGCCGTTCAAGAAATTATGTTCTGACATGATGCATTGAAATATGCATAGTAGATTTCGTTTTAATCTTTTTGCTATTTTTAATTTCTTTCGATTCTATTATGTGCTGAGTTAGCAAAAAGTATTTCTCCTAAGTTATTTTCAAAGGCGAATAATACCATGAATTTCAGATTACTTCTTTGGAATCAAAATATTTGTTGAGTTTATCGTCAAAGTTATTACATTTCCAAGTTATTTCTTTACCATATCCAATTTGATATTCAACAAAGAATTTGACTGTTGAACCATAAACATTCTAGTCTCATAAATTTAATCTGGCTTCTAATGACGCGCTGAAAGCTGATATAAAATGAACGTGAATTCAATCTATTATGAAGCAGATTCATTCAATTTCAGATCTCGAAGCCTGTAAAAAAAGATCACTTCATGCTTTATTTGATTTTTTTACTCTTATTTTATAACGTACTTTTTTTAGTGTTGGAATTTATGTTTTTACGGAATTAACTCATTCTAAATTTATGAGTACTCTATGTGAATTGAAATTCCTTCGGTGGATTATCTTTGGATGGATCGTATATTTGAGTAAAACACAATTCCATTGCGTTTCGAAAATAGTGTTACTTTTGATTGTGCGAGATTTGATAGCATTTTTCAAAAATAAAGTTACTTATTTTTTTCACCTATTATTTTATTATTTATTCCACTTATTATTAATGCGTCATGCATTTAAATTACGCAACCATGCATGCTTGCTTCAATATAATAAAGAAGGGCATTATTAAGTATATATAATGTACTTCATAGAGTGATTGAAGTCGAAAGTTTCTAATCTTCGGACTTGTTCATGGATAAATATCTAACATTTGCTTAATAAATATAGATGTGCGAGTATTTAATATTTAATGGAAGTGTCGTTAAAAAATTTTAATATCTTGTAAAGTTATTCAAAGACAAATTTGAGTTTCAACATACAAAAAAAGCATGGAAATTTGTAGCATTTACTGATGATGATGATATCGTGTCCGCTTTAAAACGGAAAGGGGTGGTGGTGCTGTAGCTTCTAAGGGTATGGACTCCTGAGCACCCGAAAGCAGAAGTCTGACTTCTATCTCATAGGAGGATGACACACACACACATTCGCTTGCACATCCCCTTTTTACAGGGGTGATGGAAATACATTCAAAACTCACAGATAGAAAGAAAAACAACCATGCCCTAATCAGGACTCGACCCGGAACGTCCATATCACGAGGAAGACGTGCTACCTCAGTGGTAGGACGTCGGCGTAACATTCACTTAATACAATCTATTAGCAATTTCGTTTTCAAAAAGGATTCATGCTAGTGCGGTGGCGAATCAGATTATCAGGGAATTACTTGCCGGACAATTTATCTTCTGAATCTCATGAAGTTTCGACCATCATCGGTAAAATAAAGTTTTTCATTTTTCAAAAAAAAAAAAAATTAATAAGAGCAAAGAAATTTTATTGCCATCTTCTGCGTAAATTTACAGGAAATAAAAGAAATATGCTTTTAATATTTTTGCAAGTATAAAATTGTATTAAAGTTATTCATTAAGTATAATTCATTATAATAGTATTAAGTATTATTCATTATTTTATTTTTATATGATTTCCTTAATAATATTTACTTACGTTATATTTTAAATTCAACTTTTGGGAATAATGTGAATTATTCCCGAATTTTTTTGACATTTTATTCTTATTTTTCTTTTGTAACTATTCCAGAAGATTCTAAAAGTGATACAGTGTTTTTCACGTATATCATATGAGCATAAATTGACCCTTTTTTATTAACAAGGTATAAACTTAAAAAAAAAACGAAATTATCATTTATAAATAAAATTAAATGCAGTAATGGTATACATTTTTACTATAAAACAGTTTAATTGTCAAAGAGAGATATGTAACGGAAAAATTTACAAACAGAAAAATGTTGTTAAATCGTATAAATGTTTTCTTTTTATAAGTTTGTATATCTTGCAAACATTCCGATAGTTATACATTCGTTTTTCTTCACCTATTTTTTGTAAGATGTGACTGTTATTTTTATTTGCATTATTGTAGAAAATTAAGCTCCTTTATTTATATATAATATTATATTATAATTTTAAAAATAATATCATGTTCAATAAAGCCAGTAGAGTTATTTTACAAACAATCATGTGTTGTTTTCGGTTATCTGCGCATTTAAAATATTTTTAGCGCCACTTGATTTTAAAAACAAGTAATATGAAAAAAATTACGTCAATTCCTACTAAGGCGAACAAAGAAATTATTTATTTTAGTTACGTTTTATACAATAATGACAATTACTGTTATACTCTTGTTCCGCTTTAAAAAAGTGCAGTAGATTCTGAGAGCATGAACCCATGAGAACTAGAAGGCAAAAGGATGTGTGTGAGCTAGTTCTAGCTCACACACATCACAAACTCTTTTTACGAAGTTGATTTTATTCATAAATTTCATTACATCATCCACAGATCGTAATTTAGATCTGGAACAGAGAACTATCACCTCTGATCAGTACTCCCAGAGGTATTACTCTTCACATGGAGGTCTTTGTGACCACGGCAGATTTAGCGTCCTCCACACTCATATATACACACAGTCTTCGACTGGCAGGTTCGAACTCCCAGCACAAGGGATGTGAATCTAACACCCTGCCAACCAGGCTATCTCGGCCTAACAATTGAACTTACTATAAATAATTAATAAAAAAATTATGCTAGTGTTGAATTTTCAACGCCAATTGATGCAACGCAAAATGCTTGATTTTTTTTACGCCATTTGGGGACAAATTAGAAAATTTTAATTTTCTTTATTCTGTTTCATTTTAATTCGAAAGTACTTGAAAATGAATCGGAAAAAAATCGATTAATTAACAATGTTTAATTTTAACATCAACAAGCATTAAGAAAATAAATAGAATCGTTTGAAATAACAGGCTGAAAACATGTTCAACCTATCTCATTAGCATGGGAAAAATAAACTGAATTCGTTACATATTTGGTGGTTGGGAAATGATGAGTTTTTGGTGATAAGTTAGTTTTTGGTTAATTAATAAAAATTAATGAATTAATATTTGAAAAGCTGTATTAACATCAAATGTCATCCACTGCAAGTTTTAAAAAGTTTAAAAATTGCAGTGCTCTTGAGGGGATGAATAAAAAGTATTTTACTAACGATTGAAAATTTGAACAAAATATATAAATATATATTTACAAGGAGAGTGTGAACTAATTGTAAGAATTGAAACAGGCAATTCTACGACATTTTGAAAACCTTTCCTACTTTAAAACTATATCAGCTTTTGTTTTACCCCAAGCCTTTCAAAACTTGATTTTAATTAAATTTATTTAAATTTATATGTGTCACATCAATGAATAAAAGGACACTATACATAGAATTATAACGTCTTTAAATAGTTTGATTTCAGTATATATGTTTGAGAAGCTTTAATTCAATACCCCAAAAACATGGCTAGACGTTTGAAAATTGTCATGGCGTATCCTACTCCAAATTTATTTGAAGTTCTTAACTTAACCCTTTATATATATTTTAATGATATGTAAAGCAATTAATGAATAGCCTGATTTTAAGATTTCGAAAACTGTCGTTTCTTCTAATGCCTTCTCTATTTAATTACATTTTTTATATTTAAATTATGCATAATTTTTTTATTGTTACTTTTTTTTGAGGTGGATCAAATCTAGAAATTTATTTTAAACTCTTTCATTCAGTTAGAAAATAACTAATTAACAAATTAAACTATTATATTTTTTCTTAAAAGTTTGAACCGAATATAGAAATATATATGAAGAAATATGTATGAAGAATATAAAAATGTTTACTCTTTAATTAAAATAGAATCTTTTATGAGTATTGAATTATTTTAATAAATATTTCATATCATTCTCTGCAGTTTCTTTCTTTTCCTTTGAATAAATTTGTTTCAATTTTATACAAATTTAATTATTAAGGAAGAAAATTCGTTATACATATAGAGTGTAAGTGTAAATAATTGTGTATCTTAATAAACTTTCAGCCAGATTTGCAATTTTAAAGTTTTAATAAATACTTTTGTCTATACTTAAATATATTTTAACTGATACTAAACCATTCATTTAATATGATTAATTTCTGTATACATTTACTTAATGACTTACAAGAATTGTCTCTTAAGAATGGTATATATTGCTGAAATAATGGATCATGTTACTTGATGGATGAAATTTTTGAGGCTAATAAAGTTGCAGTAAAGAGAGGGAAAAAACTGCGGTTGGATTTTTTTTCTTCTTCTTTTCTCTCTCCTTCAGTATCTCTTCACATTATTTGAAGAAGAAACTAAATTAAGAAACTCTCTTATAGGTTACTCTGGAGGAATCCTGATAGCTTTTTAAAAGATTATACGAGGAAAAAGAAACTTAAAAAAAATCTCTTCTTGGAGTAAATAGAGAACTTGTAAAAAAGCATTGTCCCGTTTTTTTTTCTGGAAGGTTTCTCTATTTAAAATATTTGCTGTTAAAATTTATTTTTTGGCAAAGAATTGCCTGGTTACTAACTAAATACTTTTTTTGAATTTAAAAGTTCGAATAAAAATCTTCATTTTTGATACTTTTTTTCATTGCTATTTACGCAATCATCCGATGCGATAAAATTCTTGCCTTTAGGAATTAAATATCTATTGTTAATAATTCTTTAAATAAAAGGTATTTAGCCATATCACATTTATTTTGTTAAATATCCTTATACTAATAAAGATTAGGAAACTACTGGTGATTATCAACGTCTAAAATTCTTTCTAGACCTATTCTGTATTTATCAGTATAGTCAGGTTAGTATTATTTTTTCTTGGCATTCAGATTGCTGAATTTATCTTGACTTGTAAATATTTTTTTATTTAAAAATACTATTATGCATATGAAAATAATGTCAAAGTAATATGTATGATCTATTCGTTGTTGTTTTTTACGTTGATGAAACAAAATTTACATTTTTTTTAAATGTGCATCCATAATAATGCGTCTGAAAACTGTTTTAAAACTTTCTTTTAGAAGCAAATAAAAATATTTAAAAAAATGTTTCTTTTTATAGTCAAAAATGTTAATCTGTATCAATACTATAGTGACTACTAAAACTCAAAACTTTATTTTAAAATTTAAATGATTAAAAAATTTTATTACATTTAGAATATATATATATATGTTTTTCTTGTATCAAATGCTGTTTATATTTTTATTACTGATTTTATTTTACTTAACAATATTTTATATTTTCGATCAAAATTTCAATAAAAATTTTTCCACTTAATAGGATATAATGTACGTCTAGGTTATTTAATTGCAAAACAGTCTAATGTATGCTGCATTTAGATAATATGAACAATGATGAGAAGGGCATAATTAAAGTTGATTTTAAATAGTATTCATTTGTTACATGAAAATTTTATTTCAAAAATAGCTCATTTTTAATGACTCGAACTCTAAAAAAGTATTTGAAAAATACTTTTTGTATGAGTTGATGGCTTACGTTAATTCACTTACCGGCTCATTAATTCTGTCAGATAAACACATGAACAAAGTAAAAACAGTACCTTCCAGTTCAAAAGATGGAAAAAAGTATTACAGACGCGAAGATGCACTCTAAAAGGTAAAAAAAAACATTCATAAAGAGAAATAATTGATTCGTGAAATTTTTTTTTGGAAGAATCATATTTGCTCACAGTTGTAATATTATTTTTTATTGAATGAATTTAATTATGACAGAGTGAACTGTTTTTCCTGCAATACATTTATATTATGAATCCATCTTGTTTTTATCAAAGTAAATAATATGATCCGACTAAAGTCCAAATAATTGCCGACCAAAAGGGATTGGTTTTTCTTATTGTTTACTGAAATCTTGTGGACTGTAGACAGTGAATATGAAACATGTTCTTGCAATGGGATATTTCTTAATGCACTGAGATATAACCTATTAGATATATTTTTCACACGCGTAATTTTATATATATTTTTAAAACTTCATAGAAAGAATAATGCAAAATCATAACTGTAAATAATAAACTTTAAAAAAAAAGGTTTAAAAAGGCTAAAATGCATTGATTTAAAAACTAAAAAAAATATATTGATATTCAGCGATACATTAATAATTTTTTAATGAAAATATAGTTCTTGTAATGGATTTTTTGAAATATTTCTTTCAAAATATTTTCAAAATTCATTTATAATTAGTGAATAAGCTTTAATACCAGTTTTTTTAATTTTCTCTTCAATTTTTCATACGTATTTACAATCTTCGAGTACTTGTGAATCATATCTTTTGGAAATATCTGATTCTTAAAATTGTCCCCTTGAAATTAAAAGACAAATTGATTCATGTTTTTTCATTCATATTGCTTGTAAATTAGCTTTGCTGAATTTGCTCTTTGAGTATACTTAAACCTTTTAATCAAACATTGAAATTTCGGATATATTTCTTTCAAGCTTCGATAATTTTATTTTATCGTAATATTGATATGTGTGCAATATTTGCTTTTTATTTATGTGAAAGTGATAGCAACCAGCTTTAATATTCTACCCAATTTGTATAGTTCTGAACTAATTTATTATTTATGAAACATTTTTATTTCTTTTTTTTCCTTTTGAAATGCATTTTGTTTTCATAATCGTAATTAAATGTAATTGGTAAATGATCATTTGATTTTGGTGTGAGTTTCAGCCAGCTAGATGCTGATTAATTCATTTTGACATTAATGCGTAGTAATAAAAAAATAGAAATTCACAAAAAATTGCTGTATTTTTAGGCTGCCCTTATGTTTGCTATTCACCATCTCTTTCTATGAAAACAGTAACAAAAACTCATGAGAGAGTTTCATTAAATAGGACATATATTTGAAAATTGTATTTCATTAAATATAAAAAATTATCTAACTGACGTAGGCTTTCCTAATAACAGCACTGATTAAAAGGAATTGCTCAAATTCAGTATATAAATAAGTTAACTATGCTTTCGAATGTCAAAAGAAACAAAAAAGCAAATCTCTCATGAAATAAAGTGAAAATAGTGAAATTTCGGAATATTTAGATGTCAACAACCGTTAAATGCTAATTATTATTTTTGAAATTTTCGGCAGTATAATTTATATACACAAAAAATTGAATAATATGTGTAATAGTACAATTATTTTCAAATTATGTTTTGTTTTGAAAACATTTGATATGTTTGAAAACGGATATCGTCATAAAAAGACCAATAAAATCAAATTAATATTAATTTAAAAAATTGGGCGAGTAATAAATCGTTACTATAACCTTGAAATTATATATTTATGTAAAGCATCTCATTTTATATAAAAACCAAACCAAAAATATAATTCAGCGAGTATAGTAATTCTATACTGTCAAATTTTCAAATGACTTTCGAATTTATTCATTTATTGTAAAGAAATGAAAGAAAAAAATAAACATTTTCTGCTATATTCAACAGTGTCTGATGTATATAGAATGAAATTAAACTGTCAAACGTACCAAATTAATTAATTCCATAAATTAAAAATAATGCAAGCACAGCGAAAGAAAGAGCCAGAAGCAAAGCAAATGTGACTTATTTATTTAAAAAAAAAGGTAAAAAACAAAAAAATATGCTATATGTTCGGTATAAATAATAAATTTTGCGATTTTTTGCCCCCTAGAACAAATTACAAAAAAAAAAACTAATTACAAAAACCAATATTTCATGGTTGGTAAGATGGTTAATACATAGTATGTCTCTCAGACGATGTAATACAGTCCGTACAACGTGTAATCATGCTGAGTATCAAAGTATCGATCTGATCTTGGGAAATATTATACAAGTCATCAAGTAATGCTCTCCAAAGTTCCGGTAGATATGTAGGAGGTGGTTGACGGGCTACAACTCGTTAACCAAGCATGTACCACACTTTCTCTACTGGATTCAAGTCCGATGAGAACTCTCGCCTATCCATGCAGGTGAAATCCCCCAATTAAAGGCTTTCGTTTACGATGTTGCGCGGTGAGGACGGGCGTTGTCATCCATAAACACGAATTCTGCGCCCATGTCGCCCCAAAACTAACATACATGTTGCTTTAGAGTAGCATTCCGATAGATTTGAACATGCAGATCAGTTCTGAAACCCAGATTAATTTCTACACAAGCGAGAAATCCTTCACCACTATAACGATGTCGTTCAATAAAGTTCTGTAGTTGTTAACGGGTACTTGGCGCTCTCCATATGAAAATCCGACAAAAATCAGACTTCCAGCTAAACCTGACTCGTCGGAAAACATTACACAAGCCCACTGTTGCGGTTTCCACAATGTATGCTCTCTATTCCAGACTAACCACAGGTGACAGTGAATTGCAGTAAGTGGAACACATCTGACAGACCTGCGAGCATGTAGACCAATCTGCCCTAAGCGTCTGTACACGGTCTGCCTTTAAACTGTTGTGCCAGGGGCTGAAGACAGTTAACGGAACAGGTCTGATGTTGTGCTTTGTCTGTTTCTTTTGGCAGTAGCTGCCAAATATCAGTCTTCGTTCGGGATTGAAACTCGGCCGCGGTTTGTGCAATAACATCTACTGACTACACCATCATCTTGGAATCGTTGCCAAAGCGTGGAGAAGACACTTTGGGCTTTTCCAACTGGGTACACCTACATCCCAGGCGGCCGTTAATTCTACCGCGTGAAACATCACCCAAATGCGTACTTTATGTCATAACAATGCTGTTATTGAGCTGAAAGACTTACAAAGCGCTTGAGAACAATTTTCCTTCTTTGCCTGTATTCCTTATACATCACTCTCTTACATTCTTGTCATTGTGGAGTACTATCAGTGTCATCTAGTGGCTTCCTGCAATTTGCATATGATTTTGAAGATGTGTGTAGCCATTTTACGGGCGATAAATGCATTTTAGAGTTCGATTTCGCATGACTCTGAATTATCCTTAATTTATAAATATATGAATGATATGAATTTATGGATATATGAGTGATATGAATTTATGGATATATGTGAATTATGGATATATATTCATTCATATACCCTTAATTAGGAGTATATGAGTGAATATATTTTTGCGCCTTGTGGTATACTAAAATCCCTTAATAGGGATCGTGTAGCTAATGCGTTAAGTAACTGATATTATGAAAAACTGACAGTATCATTAGAATGATAACCTTATAATATAAATTATCAGTATATTTTAAGTTGAGAAAACAGAAAGAATGTCATGAGAAAATTTTAAGAAATGACTGTAAGAAAAAATTTTGCTATCATGTAGTTTGAATTAATTATCTCAATTATCTTTTAAATCATTATTAAAAAATCATTTTAACAGGTTATTCTCAATATTTTTGTTATATTTTAAATTATGTGCGGTTTTTGTATATTTGTTTAAAGATGGCCATTGCCCCGAAAAGTCAATCATCCTTTTTTATTTCTATTTTACTGTAACGGAAATCAAAAGCGTTAATTCGAAAGAAAAATTAAACTGACCGTTAAAAATTAATTTGTTGATACTTTCAGCTTACAATTTTTATTGGAAAAGCCATTATTATAGTTTAAATATTGAAATTATGTTTTTGCATTTATTGCTTTAAAACTTTTAAAAACTGCACGCAGAATATTTTTACAAATTATTATTATTATTATAACCTTAGGAAAGGCTAGGTGAGCAAGAGACTGTTTTTAAACTAAGGATCTTAGTCATATAAATAGAATTTCCTCATGAAAGATCATTGTTAAAAAATAAACTTTGTAAACCGAAACGAATAACAGAAGCCACCATTTTGAGACAACTCACGTTTATAACCGCCACAGTCCTTGGTGTCTTCCACGGAGAAGAGAGATTAAATATTCTTTTATAACCCTCACCCTGAAATAGACGGCTAATATCATCAACAAATGAAGGCTAAGGTTGTTTTCTCTAGTCTCCAAATGATTGGAAACCGTTACGGTCGCAGACTAAATATTCAGTCCAGGGTGTGGTTTGCGGAGCATTTCATTAATCGAGTTCTCTCGGCTTGTCTAGGTCGGGGCGAAGGTCATCGGCGACTGATGAACGCATGTCTTTGTGTCCTGAAAGACCTTTCATTTGCAGCAATAGCACCGATTGTCCGCCCTCTCTGTGGTCGTTGATCTTGTTTCTTTACGGGAATAACATTCTTGACGTCATTGGGACCGGAATACTCGACCGTCGTGAGGAGGGAGAACTTCCTATTCCTAAATGGAATCTAAATGGTGTCTTCTTTCTTCTCCTTCTGCCTTGTTTTAATATCGGATTCACGCGGACTTTTTTTTTCTGCACTCTCTCTCTCTGCCTTACGTTCCTCGTATGCTTTGAATATTTACATTGTTATCGGATCTGCTATCATAGACTAATGTTGAAGATACTGCTTGTAAACAAAAAGAGGCTGCTTATGGAAAATATTAATTTGGCGGAATGTAGTTCAAAAACGTTTTATTAACTGAGGTTCAGAAAGTATGGATTTAATTTTAGATACGCCTATATAAATATTTTGGTAGGATATATTGCAGGAAATAAACATACAATGGTCTTCAAGTTTAGAAAAGGGTATAAAATGATACATCTTTCCTGTGAGTGTTTTTACGACTCTCGTATACGGGACTTGCATAAATAGTAATAAAATATTTGGTGCGTTATTTATTTAATACTGGATGCGGTTTTAGGTAAGTGAAATTGAAAAATACAGCTAGGAAAAAAATTTCAAATGAAAATTCTGTACCACTTTTATTATTTTTGCAAATGCTGAAACTTCGTTTAAAAATAATATGAAAATTTTCAGCTGATTTATAATATTTCATCATTATTTTAATAGCATTTTGTAAAAATCTGATTTCCAATTGGAAATCTCAGATTATAAAAAAATATGTAGAATTCAGAATGCGTTTCTTTTTAGTGACACTGACTTATTATATTATCAGCATCATATTTGCAATTTTTATAAAATATCTTATGCTAAAATTTTATTACGAAATTTACTTGATTTAAAGGTGTTTTTTAGAATATTTCACCCTGAGGATGTATCTAAAATTAGTTAATGTAAGGTACGTTCTTAATGAATCATGAATGAAGGAAATTGCGCAAACGCACTCCGACAGCGCCACCTGTCTTATTGAATAGCTGACAACCCTGTCAAAGTAGTTACGCAAATAAATGAAAAAAGTGTTTTCTCCCCTTTGATTATTCTTGATGGGTGTATTTTTTACGTTTTGTGAGAATAATAAATCTAAAGGATTTTTAAAGAGATACCTGATATCACACAGCTAATTTTAACCTAGTGTTTAATGGTTTTTAAAGAGCTTTAAAGTATTTTAGAAGTGAAGCGTAATTAATTTCTTGTTTTGAAAATTTTATCTTTTTTTAAGGCATTTTATGAAGAAAAAAATTTTTGTCTTTTTGAAAATTTTAAAATTTTAAACCGAATTAGACCAAAGGAAAAACAAAAAATTGATTCAAAAAAATTCTTAGCTACATAATAATGCACCATAAAACTTTTCTTGTCAAAATCGTGACACTCATAAGCCAAAAATTTATATTTTATTCGCAAAGTAACCTCATTTAACCAGCACGATATATTCCATTGAAACTTTTTAAAATAAAACTCGAATAGCAGAGTAAACAGTTTGCTTGCATTATTACTACATCCTAATTATATAAGAAACTATTATTTTGTTTTTATTACAGATTTGGAAATTAACTTGAATGTCAGTATTTTTCTATTTACTTATTGCTCTGTAAATAGTTTGAAGGTGATTGTGAACATTGGCGATATGTACTTTCTAAGTCACTGGAATTGCATATTTGAATGCTCTTTTTTAATAATTTCTTTTATTAAAAGAGGGTCTTAAATTTAACCCTTATTTAAGTCAATTCTATTTTGTTTCTTAATAATAAATGAAAGAAGAAAAGAAAGAAATTTGTTTCCCACACATGTAACTCAAAATTATTTTCTTCTCTTTGAGATTCCATAAGTCTATCCTTTGAAATATCCTCAGTAGTTCGGGCAATATAAAGATCTTCGCGATAATAGAATTCAAGTGAGTTCATTATCCTATTGAACTTGAACCTTCCATTTGCGTCACAACTACAAATGGGGTAGACTTGCAAGATAATATATTCCTTTGTGGTCTTACCATGGTTCATTCCTTAAAAGAGAGAAGGGCAGCTTACATTACAATATAGATTTCATTCTTTCATATATTATTGAGATGGGTTGAATTCTTCCCTTTTTTTCAAATAAGATTTTCTTATTTGTGAATTTATTTAGTTTTCAAAAAATGAAAGAGATAATTATGGAAATGCAAGCACAGCAAGTTAAAATTTTCTGTATATGCAGAAAATGAGACATTTAAATGTTAAAACGCATAAAATACCTGAATCTGAGGTGATTATCTAATTGAAAAATGTTATTTGTATGAGAGAGAATAAATGACTTCTTTATTTAGCTAGTACTTGAATTTGTACAATTAATTTGCATGATTTTTTATTGAATTGTTGCATTTGTAGTGAGGGTATGAAAAAAATTCTTAGAAATAAAAAAAAATACTTATTTTTAATATCATTGAAAAATATAAAGCTACTGTATAGTTTCTGCATTAAAAATCTATTTTTGTACAAATACTAAAAATATTCTGATATAGGCTTTCAAATAATATTTAAATATTAAAGCATAAAATACCTGATTAGCAGCCATTGGCTATTTGATTTATAAAATGTTATTTTAGTTAATGGAGATAAATAACTTTTCTATTTAGCTAGTATCTGAATTTGTTCAATTAATCTACGTAAATTCCGATTCGTTTTGTTGTATTTTTAATGGTAGCGTGAAAAAATAATTAAATTCAGAAAAACGTTTAATATCAATATCGTGAAATGCAGCATAAAGTTCTTGCACAGTTTTTATATTAATAATTTGTATTATATAAAAATAGTAACCTATAAAAATTGTAACATACAATAAAATTTTTCTGATTTAGGTTTTTTGAAAGTCAATTGAATTTAGCTAATAACTTTGATAATTCTTTGTATTTTTGTTTATCACCAAAAGTTTGGTGCTTAAAAGTTACTTTATTCTCACATGTACCGAGAATTTGAAAAAAATAATAATATTGTTGGTTTTACAAAATCATTAAAACTCATAGAACAAGAAGAAATAAAAATTTTATAAGAAAGAAGTTTTATAAAAAAACAACGGCTTATTTTCCAAAAGGGTTTTTGAAATATCTTCTATCTTATAGCAAAGCAAATAATACTCATATTCTGTTTGTCGAAGCGAATTATCTTTTTTCTAATACCAATTTTACTATAAAAGATTTTAATTTTACATTTACTTTTTTCTCCCTATAATAACTTATAATAACTCCAACATCTATATACTGGTGATCTATTAACGCGGTAAAAAACGATACTTCATTTTTTTTAAAAGCTTATTTTTTAATGAAAATATCTTTTATGAATTTTTTTTCTCGCTCAACAATGAAAAAAATCAACATGTAAATGAAATTCTGAATTACAAAATCATTATAAAATCTAGTTTAAATATTTAATCTTTATTTATTAACACAATGCGATAAATATATATAATATAGTTTTCCATTTGATGGATTTGTGTTTCATTCTGGTTTATGAAATTGAATATTGCTTAAATCTATCTATCTACAGAAACGCATTATAAATATATATGAATTTTCTTCTAAAGAGTCGGAACGAAAACAAAATGATGTGTTGTTTGTAAATTTTGACATTCTATCGAAAAATAGCAATATTTTTATTCTTCAAAGGATCAAGCAACTTACTGAAATCGATTCAAATTTAGAAAAATGGAATACGTGTTTACATCCTCGTACATAAAAATATTATGGACATAAATATATACAAATATAATTGCCTTTATATGATGTATAATCCGCTTATTGTTTTCATCTATCTCAGGTTAGCAGTTTAGTTTTACCTCTATTATATGATGGAAAAGGACGGCACTTGGCTTTTCCATCATTTCATAAATAATATGATCCATAGCAGATATCATCGAAATTCTTATTCGACAGAAGCTTTAACCCGCCAAGACATTTGCAACTACCCGCAAAACAAATGACCTTTCTCTTTTGCGACTGAATACTTCTTGCGCCTTTTCCACCTTAGATCGGCGGAATAATAATTACTCTTGCAGAATGAAATTTTTTTCCATCTTCCCCTCCCCAGAACCCGAAGGAAAATGATTGAAAAGGGGGGGGAAACACAATTTGTGTCCTTCCTCCACTGATCGTTTTCTATTTCCGGGTACTTGTCAAGATCGATACTTCGGTCATGGTTGCACCTGAAGACTTAATGGGTGACTTATCTGACTAAAGTGATTGTCACGTGTTCCATCAAAGAAGTTTGCACCAGTCACTGGCAGATGCATTTATATGTTCCTTCCATCTTACTTTTGTCATTGGAGTCGGGTCGATTGTTTTTGGTGACTGAAAATCTAGCTTTCTGGTCACGTTTTATTCTATTTAGGGCTCGAAAAAGTATTTTGTTCCTTTTCATAGAAAGATTATAATTGCATTGAAGACTGAAGGAAAACTTTTGCTAAGTATTTAAATAGCATGGTATTATCTTCTGTTCTATTTGTAAAACATATTTTTTTTCTGTACTTAAACATGCGGAAACTGTTTTCAATTCGGTTACGTAGCATATTGCCTTCCTCATCATATCTACGTTAATAGCATCCGTTTTTGTCATGTTCCTTTTCAGGGATATTTCACATTAAAAATCCATGCCCTATGTCAAATGTGTTTTTTAGATTCATGCCTACATAAACAGAATGGTTGAATTATATAGAACTAGATCTCATTTGACCAACAATATAATTAATTGTAGAAGGAAAATGATGCAAGCATTTGTAAATTTTGCTCAATCTACACTGAATAATTCAACCATAAGGACAATTATCCCCTTTAAAATCTCACTAAAGAAGTATTACCTCCCCCCCTCCTATTATAGTTTGTAAAGCTGAAATTAAATTTCATGTTAACCACTAAGATTTACCATGAGTTTCTAAACAATTTCTTTCATATCACTCGAAGAAGCTGGATTAAGTTAAATCAATAAAATAGTATATTTTGGTAACCATTGAAGAACTCGTGTGACGATTCTCAGTAGAATTACTCTAATTGTTTAGATGTGAAACTGAAATAAACATATTCATAGTGTTTATTTTATTGTACAAAAATCACCTATGTTTTTGCTTAATGCTTTTGAAACATTGATTTCTTTAAAAGGAATGAGTAGAAAAACGGATGATATATTTATTTTATTTAGCAGTATATGACTTACATAACGCCATTCTGTGCCCCCTGTGCCTATAACGCTAAGTTATCTAACCAGTTGGATGAGCACAAGATGGGAGAAAGGGGAAGAGAGAGAAAAATAGAAAAATTTATTAAAGGAAAGAGAGAGAGAGAGAGAGAGAGAATACAGCATTTAGGGATTTCCAGAGAGAATGCCATCGCTGTCAAATCTTTCACCGAATCTGTTCAATTTTTTCTGAAGTTTTTACTGGATAGAGGGGACAAGAATACTGAAAGAAATGGTTAATATGGGTTGAACTTACAGGGGAATTAAATTACCAACTGAAAAGGGGGGGGGAGGAATTGACAAATTAAATTGTGAACATATGTATGACAAATAATCAATCACTATAGAGTCAGTACTGTAAACCTGCACTTTAAACGGTACCAAGTGATTTATCAACTATGCATTTTTTCAAAATTGAACTTGCCATATTAGTAAGAACTAATCTTTGAATTAAAATAAATTTATACTTTTCAAAATGACGAACAAAAAAAAGAACTGTGAGATAACACTAACTGAAACGAAATTCAAGCCCTAATAAAGAGTTACAGAAATACAGTTAGCTTATTCACTACCAATTACTCTTCAATGGAATAAAAATCATCCTAAAATATTAGTTTCATATAAGAACTGATTAATCAATCATTATGTACAAATACTTTAAAATCTGAAGTCATATCATTTTAAACTAAGTTTTTCTTTTCGATTTGCAGGGCAGTACCTCAACAGTTGATGTGGCTTTGCTAGCGGAGGCGCACGGTCTGGTGACAGATATGCTGGCGGATCCTCAACTACCTGCTCATGTAGTCGGAGGTCTGAGGTCCTTGGCTGCTCTGCTGTCTCCTCCTTCGCAGGTGGCCGTCAACCACCGAATCCAACGTCCCGGCGGTGCCAGCGTTTCCCTGGCGGACTTCAATTCTGGATCGGACAATGAGGAGATCCCTTACACTGGAGAAAAACCCTCTGCACTTTCCAAGGTACATATCTTCACCTATTAGTAGACCTCTTCTACAAGCGTTACTTCTGGAACAGGACATTGTTAAGAGTTATGTACTTATAAAAAGAATTAAATGCAATATGAATGATTGAAGCGTGTAGATTATTTTATAGTACCAACTATGTTAAAAATAACAATTTGCAACCATTATAGCTTTTTTTTTCTGGATTACACTTTTGTTTCTTCCTAAGTCACTTACTATTTTTTTCTAAGTGTGTTAGGAAAACAATTACAGTGGTTATAATACATTTTTTCGGCAACAAAATCAAACGGAAAGTAACCTTCTGAAATAGAAATTGACCACGAAGTTGTAATATTTTAGTGCTTTTTGCAGTTTTTATTCATAATTTAATAAAGAACATTTAGGTATAAATTTTGTGAAAAAATAGAATGTATTGTGCTGACATAGTAAACGATTGGTTCTCTTTCAAAAACTAAAAAAACCGTGTAAAAAGTCTTGGTGAAAAAAAAATGACCTATTTCTATATCGATAAATTGTATAATTACTTTAAAAATTATAATTTCATTGTAGTTTCACAATTTATCGATGTACCGACAGCTCAATCTATTTTTTGTAACAACAAAAACAATTTACACAATATACAGAATGCTATTTTAGCATTGTTAATGCCCGAAAGAGGTTAACGGCAACTGCAAGTATCAAAGATATTAACAAAAGATCTGGACAATTCATTCAAGGATAAGATTATAGGACCCCTCCCCCTAACATATAACAGACATAACCAGAGTTTGTTTTTTAAATACATGATCGATAAATATTTTGTAAATATCCGCATAAAAAAACTCAAAATACGAATGAATATTTTAATGACAAATAATAGAACTACCTATTTTGTGTATTTACGATCAATGCACTAAAGCCATTTACAATTATGCTTTAGTTTCATTTGGGATATAAAGTTATTTTAGCAATTTTAAACAGCTTCAAGTCAAGTAATGGACGCTTATGTTTGAGATATCGGGAAAAACTTGAGCCCGGTCAACTCAGGAGTTAAAACAAAAACACGTGTTTCTGTGATTATAGAAAATATCAAATTTTAGAACGCAGACATTAAAATTATGACATATACCATGCATATTGTTTATAAAGAAAACATTGTAGCATCAAATTATATCCCTAAAGGAAATTTCTATTTAGTGGTTAGGACTTAATAAAACCATTTATTATCAACTTTTAGCGAAAAAATAACGTTTGCTTACAATTCGTTTACAAGTTAATAAATTATTGTTAATAATAAATGATTAATGGCAATCAGACTCTCACTTTTACTTCTTTTTTTATTACATCCTAGCAGTACCCGCACGACGCTGTCCACGGCATAGCAATCCGAGAAGAAAAATTAGCTTTAAACTTAAGTCTAGCCTCCACTCGATATGACACTAGCATGTTACGCAACGTGAAGAAAAAAAATATTTAGAAATTATCAAAAAATAGCTGCAAAATTTTTTATAGCACACATTTAGAAATATTTAGACTGTTACACAGGTAAAAATATGGTATGTCCGTAGATAAAACGCAGGCGATCATTTCCAGGTTAGCTTTCCTTCTTTTCGGCATAATGTGATTTGAATCGCTTTTTAAAATCAGACGTAAACAAAAAAATGTATCACATATGCATACCACAACTCTTGCTATTTTCACATGCGCAGTTTGAGGTTTTCGCACATGCGCGTATAAGTTAAAATCGCAATTATAAAATTCCCTTTTTATTTCGATATGATTTTATTGTACTAAAACCTCCAATAAATGCTCTACAAAGCGGTATAAATACCTCCAATATCCGTTTACTATTTCTCGAGTTTTTGGAGTTCGAACATACAGACGCTTTCAGGGGACTTTCTTTTATACTATGTATAGATAATGTATTTCGTTACAACTTTCTGAATGGATATGTTTTGTCTATTATAGTGAAAAACAGCAATTCTCATCCGCATATTTACTGAAAATATTTAAGCCATGAATAAGCAAAACGCCTGCCTAAAAAATTTATAGACAAATCTACTTTTTTTAAAATATGGTATCGGTAATCATAAAGCCGATTCGAAATCTAATAGCTATGTTGCATGAAAAGAAAAAAGATTTTTTCCAAGTTTCACTATGTTTAAAGCTTTATTTCTCTTTCATAACGAAGATGAGTAAAATCTGAACGTGAAATTGCTGTGTAAGGTTGTTAAGGAAATATCGTAATTTTTAAATTCTTTCTAAAAGTATGTTTTAACGTTTATTATCACACAAGGCTCAATATTAATCTGGGAAGATCATACTCAGGGAAGTATGTACTAATAAAATATAAAATTATTGCAATCTACTCCGGTACCTATCTACCATACTTACTCCAGTGTGACAAATATTTGCAGAGATGGATATAAAACTGGTTTTAGTTTTGGGTATTAATTAGAAATCAGTTATAATAGAATATTTTTTAATTTGGAATATTAATAAAATATATTATGGCGAAAGTCACTTTACAATTTGAGAATAAAAAATTTTCTCCACAATAATATTACATGAAGCAAAAAAAAATCTTGCTAAATGAATATGGATTTTGCTCTGAAAGAATTTTGGAAATGTTGAGATCTCGTACATATTATGCTAAATGCTCTAAGACTTCTAAAAAAATAATTCTAGTTTGTACTGGATTCCAACTTTGTTTGTAAAGCTCTCTTGAATGTTTTGAATAATATTTACATCACACTGTAACATTGTAAAAAAAGTATGTGAAACTACTTAAAAAAAATTTGGCGTGGGAATTTTTATTTATCTTTTATTCATTCTCTTTTCTTTTTTTACCTTTTAGCATCCCCAAGCAAACATACTGAAAAAAATAGTACAAATTTATTCATGGAAAGTTTTTTCATAACTGTTTTTTCAGTGCAAGGTTAACTCGTAATATTTCTTTTCCTTTAACATTAGTTAAGTCGCGAAAATGGTTTTATGTAAAAATAGAGTATGCTGAACTTTTACTTTGTTTCAAAATTATTAAGAGAGCTCTAAAAATATGTTATGGCATGATTATATTAAATAATATTAATTACTTAAATTATTTAATATTAAAAAAAGTGTACATGATAAATTCAGTCGTCATAATTTGAAATACGATAAATTAAATTTTGCATATTTAATTATATGTAATATTCACATTTGTTTAAAATTTTAAATATTGAAAATTTAGAAATTTCTATAAAAGTGGTATTATTTATTTAAAATAATTACTGTAAGATGTTATATTTGAGACCTAAAGCTGAATTTACCTTTTTTATTTCAGAGTTACTAAATATTAGGGTTAAAAAAAGAAAAATTTTCGTCCATTTTTTGTTTTGAAAAATTCTAATAATTTGATGAGTATTCCTTCTCCCACGATATAATGTTTTAACTGAAGTAAATGTAAATTAATTTGATTTTAAATCAATCTCGTTAGTGGGTACAATATGGTGTAAATATTATTCTTATTAAATCACTCATTTTATTTACTATTTATTAGGGAACTTATGTCATGAAACATTATTACTGACTATAAATTCTGAAATAGAAAATTAAACCTTTCTAATAGAATATTTTGTTCTAAGTTCGAGACTCAAATGTCTCCAAAACCCTCAATGATCGTGAATGAGGAATGATCTGTAATATTGTTTTCTTCCACAATTAGTCTTATTATAAGAAAGATAGATCTATCAATATTTTTAATGAATTCTAGATCAATGGCGCAGATTTTAATGATCTTCAGAAATATGGTGATGAAATAGAAATACTTCGCGACTTCTTTAAAATAATAAATTTTAGTGGTACGTTATTAAAATCAGAGATACGGGACCAATAAAAAAGTCTATTATCCTTCAAAAAATCTATACAATTGAAATATAATTAAAAAGTCAAAAGAGTTTTTCTCTTTGGATTGTTGACCTTAGAGCAAGCTCTTTTTTTATCTTATAATGGTCACTATTTTGTTGTGCTATTATTAAGTTAGCGATTTTCCATCTACTAATGTTTGATTCATTTTTACAATATTCATTGTGAATGCTGCGGTAGTGTTTTGCTTTTCGTGTTTCGAGTTTTCTTGGTAAATAATGCGCTATTATAAGTTATGAAAGCTATTTGGTTTCTTCCATACACACCAACTGGACTATTCTCCTTAATGATACATTTTCTCAAATTTCAGAAATGCAATATTTTATTGGATTTAAACAATATTTTCTACACTAAACAATTAGTAAGTTACGGACTACTAATTTCAGGTCTCTTTTCTCTCTCTCTCTCTCTTTTCTTTTTTGTAAAGTCAACAGATACCCACCGATTTCGGTTTTTTTCTCCAGTATTACAAATTTTCCTAAGTAATAAATAAAAGTTGCAATATGAGTTCTTAATAACTTCATTATAGAATTATATATAAGTAGTATATACAAATTTCATTATAGGCGAATATTTATATTCTCTCTACCCTCATAAGCTAACCCCCGCGGTGTACCTCGTAATTGAGGATGAAATGCTTCCGGTATGGTGGTTAGATCTCAACAGCCTGGTGATTACACTAATGGGTGGAGGTCAGACTCTTCCCATCGATGAAGGGACATACTTCCTTCGGGAAGGGTTATACCGTGGATGGCCATTAGTACTCAACCACAGTTCCTACCAATTGCTGTTGTCGTGGTCCGGTCATTCAGTTTTTATGGTGAACCCGTGTGCCTTCGTGGCGGATCGAAGAGTCTATCTATGACTACCCTCATATGCTATTGTACACCTCTTTCCGTTGTAAAAAACGGACACGTCATCATCATCACTTATATTCTCAAAGTGCGAAAAGGAAAAAAAATCTTATGCTTGAACTCATCAATTATTTCTTTCTGCAAAAATATTTAATTTAAGAACCCCACTTTGTCACTAAAAGATTGTTTTGATATGAATGGAATAACGCGGAATTGCTTCATGTTATATCTGTTTTAATAGAAGAGTCTTTTAATTAAAAGAAGGAGTCTCAAATTCTCATTACAAGATCAGATGTCCATTTTTATCCGATCATTTTTTTAAAATCTCCAAAAACAGAATATCCCTGTTTTATTTCCTGTAAAAAACACAATAATACAAACAGTTAGTATTGAAAAATTCATCACAAAATTTTTACCCAAAATTATGACGAATCGCACATTTCATGTCTGTCTGAACTGGATAGATCGAAAATGTTTCGAATTAGATGTGTGATATTTGGAATATGTTCTTGACACGACAGCTACAAAACAAAGAGGGATAAAGAGATAAATTAAATTTGGTTTACAGATTTAACATCTAATTGCATCAAATTTGGAATCAAACCTACTTAGTGGTTGATAGTATATCAATTTGTTCTAGCACTCCTCATGAACATACCTCAGCGTTTTCACTAGCGTGTAAACACTGCAACTCAAAAAGGTAATTAATTTAATAATGGCATTTGGTATAAGATTTTGTTACCCTATTTATAGCTCTGTATCCAATTTTGGTTTCAATCGATTGAAAAAAATGCGTCCAAAATACACATTCGGTTTTCTGATACTTGTATATCAACCACATCTCAGCTATTAATCGCCAAAGATCTCATGCTAATACATGTTTTTGTAGCTATTATTCATCATCAGTGTGGAAAGTTATTTACTAAAAATTTTTATAAAACAAATTTTTTCTTAATGCCAATCATATACAGGACACATTCCTCATTTATTTAAAACTAACCACCTTTGTTAATCAACTTGTCCTTTGAGATTAAGGCTTGCTAAAATTTTGAATTAAATATTTTATGTAATTTGTACTATTTAAAGCTTCTTCTGTAAAAGAGTACTTCAAATAATCATTTAAACTGATAATATTATTGAGGCATAAATCGCTCTGATCATTTTACTGTTGTCCTTAATATTCTGTCATCTCCCATAAATTTAAGTTTTAAATCAAATAGAAATGATAAGACATCCATGAATGACAAAATATATTTTTGCAGAAAGTAAACGTGCTTTAAAAAATATGAATTCAGAAAATAGAATCTTTCAGTATTAAAGTCATCTCTATATTACCGAGTAACTCTCATAACTTGTACAACATTTCTGAGGAATTATTCAGTGAAAATTATTTGATACATATTTATCTGTATCAGATAAACTGTATTATACATATATCTCTGATAAATCATAGAATTCAGTTTTCAATTTCATTTTTAAAAAGAATTAAATGACGTGAATAGAATTAAATGACGTGAATAATAATATTATATTTTGTTTTCCAATAAAAATATTCTTAAAAACTAGTTTTAATTTCCAAGCAACAATGTGCTCTCTCTTTGGAAATCAGGTAAAAAAAAATAATAAATCAACAAAAATTCGCACGACTGTTGAATTGATATTGTAATACAGGTAATATTTTTAATTTTGAAACGGTGTAAGATGTATTTTTTTCGCTATAATGCCACCGGAAGTTAGCGAAGGGAAATAGCAAAACTTGGCTTAATTTTTACCTATTTGCAATTCTGTAACATTTTTTAAATAAAATAATTCTAGGTGCCGTTTTTTCGATTTCTAAACTATACATGCAAAAATATGATAGATGTAGATGAAAATCTTTTGTCTATATAACGCCAACACACAAATATATTTACAGTTATCTTGATGCGATAGCACTTGCCATGGACAAGAGCGCAGTTGGCCGTCAACGTTTTGAAGCCGAATGATCGTCTCTTGTTTTCGAAATAGCGCCCACTAGGGCCAAGAGTACGACTTAGCTTCACTCGCATCATATTCGCTTGTTCAACCCCTTTTTACAAGAGGGTAAATTCATACATCTCGCAGATAGTACACAGACCCATTCCCTGACCGGGGCTCGAACCCGGGACGTCCATATCATGAGGAAGATGCGCTATCTCTGTGTCAGGATGCTGGTCTATTTATCTCAATTAATTACATAGATTACTTGGTTTATTCCATATCTTTTCATTCCAATATCTTTTCATTAGTCATTTTTTAATTAACAAAAATTATAAAAGACATTCTAAACTGAATAAATACTCGAGCTTTGAATGAGAAAATATCATTAGCTTGCACATGTAAAGTATAATTAGCTAACTATTGAAGTTTTAGTCAAAGAAGCGAATAAATACTATCGACCTAATTAAAAATGAGTATGAAATATCAGGGAGGAAAAACTTGGGAGCTCCGTTCGAGTATTACTAGTTCCGAGTAAATTGTTTTTTTTTTCTTCTCAAATTTATATAACTTTCTCAAATTAACTATCATACGAACCTCATTGGGCTCCTACACAATTAGGGAATCGCTTTCTTCGAGTAAAACAATCTTTAAAAAAAGATTTGCTTATTGAAGAATAGAATTTTTTAAAGGTGCTTTATAAAATTAGCCGTGTTTGTGCATAAGCATTTTATCTTGTAGGAAATACGGAATTAATTAGTGAAATCCAATTAAGGTTGTGGAATACCTAAAACGGAATATTGGAAATAATATTGTGCATATGCCTTTATATGTTATGTTTCAATTAGGTTTTATTTTCATATCCGTGATTTCACAGATTTTAAAGGAATACAATGTTTAGAAATGAAAGGCGACAGTCTAATTTTAATTAGATTCTTATTTGCCAGGCTTCAAATAGCATTTTGTTGTTAGTCTTGATGAATGGCAATCTTAATGATGAACTTTCCCAAAATAGGAGTCTCAGTATGCATTTTTCATTATTGAAATAGTATTAATAGAGAAATTGAAATATTATTAATTAACGTAGAGATAATATGTGTGATTAATATTATGGTGAATTGTTTTCTGACTTATAATTATTGTTTTTCTTAGAAGTATTGTAAACAGTTTTCAAATATTCCATTTCTTTTTACTACAAAATGCTAGATTTATAGAATTTAAAAATGAAAATTATTATGTATGGAATAAAAAAAAGAACTTATGTGAAAAAATTTGAATTTAAAAAAAATTAATTTCAAATATTTAATTTTACTTAGAAATAAGGTTTATATTTCTGTCAAAAAACTATTAAGTGACCTTTTATCCCGAAAAATAATTTCAGTATACTAACGTACAAAGAGAAACATTTGTGAAATTAAATATTTTTAAATCATTTTAAAAAAATCATTTTGAAGGTAATTTAAAATTCGAACACGTAATAGAAACTTTATTCTCCTATTTCCTTAAAATAAACTACATTTATAATAAAATAATATTATTCAATTTTGTACAATTTTGTTTTTTAATTTGATTTAAGAAATTTGCACAAGATAAGAAAAATTAAAATCAATTATCGCTTAGTATTGAATAATATTATTTTATTATAAATGTAGTTTATTTTAATATATATATATATATATATTTCTATTACGTGTTCGAATTTTAAATTACCTTCAAAATGATTTTTT
>JAOUZG010044990.1:688289-755721 GCA_026289955.1 Argiope argentata | reverse complement strand
TTCAATTTAAGTTAACTTTTACAGCTATGAGATGAATGCCTTATTTGTAAATTTATTTTGGGCACTTGGCAATGTATAGTTTACTTGAATCTTAATCAATGAGATTTTTTTAATTAATGACAGACAAAAGCTATTCGATCTTTTACTTTAAAAGATCATTATATTAACATAAAAAAATCTTTCGAATTGTGTTATATTTTGATAAACTATTTTCATTATCCTTTAAATTTATCTACTGTAGTATATTTTCCCCCCGGTTTAAAATGAACTTATTATTATTATTTGAAAAATACCCATTAATCTTTTCCCTCGTGTGTATAATAAGATGTTTTATATTCAAAATGTCAAAACAATAATTATAAATAATGTGTTGGAGGGAATAAAAATTTGATTAAATATTTAGGATGGGAATAATTTCTTTTAAAAATGTTTTAAAATTAAATCATTAAACACAATGTAATTGCAATTTCGATCTCCTAGAATTGAGTGAAACTACTGAATATTGTAATCTGAAACCGTTAGTTCATTCGTTATATTATTGAAATATGAAGAGAATTATGTAAGTAGAATAACAAAATGTTTTTAATAAACTTGTAAAATTGATTATTTACCGATATTAATCTTAATATGAAAAAGCTTTACTGTCATACTGCCACATCAAACTCAGTTAATTTTTTATTACTTATTTGTAGTATTATTTCACACACCGCAACCTTAAAATAACGTGTCCATGTAAAACCTTTTTCTGTTTACTCGTGAGAATGATGTAATTGATTTAATACTTTTTGTAGAGCTTGGAATCTGTTATAATACATGATTTTTTTTGTTAAGGAAGAAAATTCATATTTGAATTTCATATTTTATAAATAAGTGTGATTTATAATCATGCAATTTTTTATAAATATATGCATTAAAAATACGAAATATATTCAATCTATTTAATTTATTTCCATTAAAAACATAACTTACTAAAAGAAATACGATTTACTAGTCAAGTTTCAAACATAGATTCAGAAGAAGAAAAATGAATTTTAAACTGGTTTCTGAATACTAAGCATAACTTTTTCAAAATAATTTTAAAAGATTCGTTTAAAACTTTTTTTACATGTTTTTTTTTAATTTTTCGCGCATAAATATTAAAAGAAAAATCTAAACGTTAAATGAAAACATCGCATTTATAAAATAAAATTAAAGCGAATTGATGTCTTCTCTTTCTCCTTAACTTTACGAATATTTATTTATTCCGTTTAGCGTAGCGTTTTATTGCATTTCAATTTACCCAATACATATATTTTCTCTTTCAAAATGCTATTTCACGTCACGTTCATTTACTTCACTAGATTTGAATGTATTCGATGGGAGTACAGAAAGCTATACTTTTGATAAAATATTTATATTTATTTTGCCGAGGAACATTCTACCATTTTATTTTACTGATATTGTTGATTTTCCCAGAATTTTCTGATGTCACAAACTCGCATCCTACGCAAGCGGCAATTTAGAATGTTTATGTTTAATTTTGTTTTGTGGCATCATTTTTTTTTCTTGGCGTTTTCTCCTTGTTTTTTCGTGTGCACATTTCTTATTCAAAAGAAAAGGTATTTATGCATTCAGAAAGTAGTTTGTAATTATAATTTTTCTTGGAAAATCTTATATATTTATTTATTTTTTAAAAAATTCTTTTATTTTTCTATGTTTTCTTTCTTTTGCAATTAAATTCTATTTTCCCTTTTTTTGCTTTTTTCATAGTTTTTTTAAAGTTTTTTCTTTTCGGCTTTCAGTGAATTTTTCAATTAAAAACCATAAATTAAAAAAAAAACATATTATCACTCATGTTTTTATGCTTCGTTAAACGTTTAATAAAGCCTAGCACTTTGAAATTTAATCCTCCATATTTATGAATAAAACTGATACACAGTATGTATAAAAGAGAATTTATTCGTTTCAATATTTCAATCTATATTTTCCCATTTAATATTTAAATAAACGTTTCACCGTTTAATTTTTTTCGACATCGTACTAATTTCCTTTACCATTTAAAATAACAATTTATGTTAAATTTTAATAAATATGTTTATCTCTTTATGAAGTTGGGTTTGAATATTTAAATGGATTTATAGAATTCTTATAATCGATGGTGAATCGCTAATGTTATACATTTATTTTGTACCATTTCACTATTAATGTTATTTCAATATTTTTTTTCATTTTCAAAAAATAATTTTATTTTTCAAAAAGCTTATCATTTGCTTAGTTAATTTTTTTTTCAAAATCAAAAACAAAACTTGCAGAGTATCTGAAGTGAATTGGTGCAAGTGACCGCAAACACAATTTGAAAAACAAAATACGTAATATCGCCAGATGTTAATAGAATTCAAAGTTTTAACTGTCCCTGCAAACAAATGTAGATGATAAAACACGTTTATAAAAATATATCTCTTTTTCTTTGTTGTCTCTTTAAATCAAATTAAATAAATTTTTCTTTTCAAAATGAAAAAAAAAATAGAGCAATTAGAAACACTATTTAAGGATTTACCAGTAATATAAAACAAGTTCCCGAACAGTAATTTATCATAACATTTAAACATTTTGTAAACTCTTTTTGTTCTCATATTAATATAGTATATATACTATACTGTCAATATACTATTTTTCCGAAATAAAAGTTACTTTCAATTTGTTATTTCACAATTATTATGGTAATTTTCTAAACGTGTAATTAAATTCGATTCATATATTTCATTTAATTATTCTTTTGGTCAATTTAACTTTATCCTTTTTCTAGGAAAAAAGGGTCCTTGTTGTCAAATCATTTTATAGCAATAATTTGAGAAATATTGCTTTTGAATTTTCCTTGCCTTGCATTTCTGAAAGTAATTGCTTGTATTTTATTTGTTTAACAATGAATAATAATTATGACAGCGAAATAAAAAGTCACACTTAAAAGTCAGTTTAACTACTAAAAGTAATCTAGAAAAGCTGCGTTGAGCATGCTATTAAGAGATGTATTAAAATTTTCAATTTTTAATCTTTTCGTCAGTTTTCCTTCCTCAGAAATTGCTACCTTTCTTAAAGCAGGTATATCAATGTCTCTTAAGATAACGTTTTATATTTTACGAAACAGTGCAAAATAGATAAACGTTGTTTTGTAATTTTTTTGGCTTTCAAAATTCATTAAGAACAAATATTCATCACACTATTGTGTAAGAGCAAAAAAAAAGCATTATTGTGCAATAACATAATGAAATCGTTTGTGATTTTTGTTATAGAATTTAAGAAAATGTGAACTTTTAGTGATATCATTAGAATGAAACTTCCATTTTGAATAAAACTAATACTGATTAAACAAATTAACTAAATTCTAAAACCATTTAAATTCTTTTTACAATCAATGCAAAACTTAAAGGAGATACTTTAAAATTCTTTCCATTTGTTGATGCAATTTCCTTTTTATCTTTCTATCTTTGTCTTTTGAACTTATAAAAAATCTTAAGCAATTAGGCGCATGTTATAATACATCAACTATTATGTTTTATTAAAATTTTTTTTGCCCTGCTTTTGCTTTTATTTTTTATGAATATTATTAGAAATTAGGGGTTTTTTGTTTATTTTTTTATATTTGATCAAATCAATACATTTTTAAACAACAAAGAAATATTTCAAAAATAAAAACAAGACAAGCTGTTGTTTTTTAAACTTATAAATGTAAAAGATATTTTTTGGTTGTTGTTGAGTTGTCTATTTAATATTATTGTTTGAAATCACATAAAACATTAATTAAAAAGAAATAATTACACAAATAAAGAAAGAACATTTCTAAAAGCACAGTTTTTATTAATGATAATTTTTTTCATTCGTTTTAAATTAATATCAAGTTTAAAAGATGACATTTTAGACGATTTTCAGTATGCTTCAAAACTAAATTGGAAATTCTACCTTGAATTTCAAAGAAGCTCCCAAGTTGTGTTTACAAGCGGAATTAATTTATTTACTCTCTCTTTGTCACCTTAATTATATTAACTCAGTAAAAAATGCAGTCACATTCAAACATTTTATGTCTTACCTAAAGCAGTATTTTTTATTACGTATTTCATGTTTAGGCAGAAAAAGATAAAAACATTAAACTGAAACGAATATTTTATTTTATCTCATTTACTTATTTAAATCATAATTTAATTTTTAAAATTAAATTTATCTTTTGTTTAAATAAATGTTAAACACGGCGATTGAGAATACTGTCATAACAGCGAATATTTTAAATATTTTCTAGGTCTCGATTTTAAAACTCATTTAATAATCTGATGTTTGCTTCATTTTGAATATTATTTTCTCTCTTCAATCTTCGAGATTCAATTAATGCTGATGATAAATATTTGAAAATGTAATTCTAAAGCTTCAACTGTAGTAACTTGAAAGAATTAAGTTATTTTTCAACTAAAGAAATAAAATTCTTTAAAATAATACCTTCAAAATGCCAAATTATGTTGAAGTTAAATTAATCAACGAATAAGATTTTCAAAGGATTTTTTATGCTTTAAAAAGCTGAAACTCTTTAAAGTAATTTATACTTCGCCAAGATCCAAAATAATCCTCAAATGTACCGGGTGTCCAAAAAGTCCCCGTACTCCAAATTTAAAAAGTCATTGTCCATGATTTTTTTCAAGTATATTAAATTTTACCATACGAGTAATGAAACCAAGGACATGCTTGAAGCTTTTTTCGGCGATCGGCTTATCTCAAAAATTCTTTGGCCACCTCGACCCCTGATCTGACCATCCCGAACTTTTTTCTGTGGGGATATTTAAAGGACAAAGTTTATGCAGGTGATCCTCAAACAATAGATGATTTGAAAATCGCAGTTACCCAAAGGATGCAAGAAATCACTCCTAGCATGTTAAAACGCGTTTCGAAAAACATGCGCAAAAGAGTTCAGCTTTGTCTCCATGAAAGGGGTGGGCATTTTGAACATTTATTATTAATGCAAGTTCAGCATTACTTCCTTAGTTATGTTAAAAGAGCTTTTTATCATTGGCATAAAAATAAATCTTTTTAAACCTATTGTTTTTGTAAAATATGTTCACAAATCATCAGTACGGGAACTTTTTGGACACCCTGTATAATAATTGGATATTCTAAAAATGCGTCAATGTACCAGTCAATGTCTACTTTTATCTTTTCTTCCTTTTTTTAAAACTTAAATACACGATCTACGCATTGTAGAGGATCAAAATAAAAACGTTCAAAGAACGTTTAACATTTTATCCTTTGTTGAACCTACACGAAAAAAAAAAAGAAAACGAACCCTTCTCAATCATCCCTCCGAGTATTTTCTTTCACTTTTTAAGACAGGACTTTAAAGCCGAAGGATGGATAAACACTGCTAAGACCGTCCGGAAATATCGAGTTGTAACGCCGTCACTTCGTTAGGTTTCAACTTTTTTTTCTCTCTCCTATCCTCTCAGTCAAGGATGCGCTATTTCCACAGTTTCTCTTTTTACAGCCCCACCGCCCAGTTCTCGGAAGTTTTCAATGAAGACATGCCGTCACGTGGTGCATTTATCTCTCTCTAGTTATTATTTATTTTCCCATAGGCCATTTTACTGTATTATTTTTTTCTTTCTTTTTACAACCATCTTTGGTCACCTTTTTTAAAATTAATTGGCAATGGCTGTTGGTTTATCGTTTAAAACTGTGAAGTCTTCATTTTCTTTGCGCGTGTATCATGGAAGAAAAAAAACGCAGTAGATATATAATCTTGTCGCTTCTCTGAAAGGTATTTTGCTTGGAGGTAGGGAGATTATTGCACCTTTAATCACTTCTGACTGTGCTGGCAACGGGAAATAACATTTGAAAGTTTTTGTGTTTAGTATAAAGATAATTCTAATAATTTAATTGATAAAAATAAGACTAATTAGTTAATTTAACGTGTTACTGTTTTGTAAAAATAATGTTTTAAAGTATTCGAATCGTATAATTTCGCCTTGTTATCATGTCAGAACATGATATTGTTTAGGGAATGATGTTTTCTGGCATCAATAAAAATCTGTGGGTGAAAAATAAACATTTTAATCCGTAGGCGAAAAATAAAAATTACATTATTTGCACGAGCATCTCAAAATATCAGCTTTCAATAAATTTGCCATTACATTTACAAAAACTCTGATTTTTTTTAAAAATAAGCTAATGATTACGGCAAATAAACTCTAGAAAAATGTCATTTTGAGCATGTGATTATATGAAATGAAATAAACTGGAAATGGGATATTTTTTAAACAATAAATGCGAGACAAAGCTTTTTTTTAATCGCTTGCAACACTAAAGCAACTCATCCAATGAAACCATTAAAATGAATAAAAATATAATTTAACTCCACAAGCACTTGGTGCTTGGCCGTTCAAGAAATGATGTTCTGATATAATACATTGAAATATGATAGTAGATTTCATTTTAATGTTTATAGTTTGTTTTGATACGAAAGATGATCTAAGTATATACATATTAGATGTATTATAATAATTACATTTTGAGCAAATACTGATTTTTCTGTACCAAACCCAAAATGTATTGTACAGATTAAATAAAAATTAAAATTTTCCTTTAAAAATACAAAACTAAACAGAATTAATATCAGCATTCGCAATAGAATTGTAAACACATACAAAATCAACAAAAATTTATATCGAAAATTGGTTAAAGGTACAAATTTTTCCTTATTTCAAACATCCTTATTACGGTGAAGTGAAAAAAGCTGATTTTTTTAGTATCGATTCCTAATAGGGAATAAAAGCTTCATATATATTTGCCAATAACGGGGAAAAACATTGAAAAATTATGCCTTGAATCATTTATCCCTGAGTGTCATAAAAAGTTTGAAACAAAAAAAAATCCGAAGATTTATTTTTACTTTGAAATTGGGATATAATTTTTGTTTTCAGGTAGGGGTTACCTCAATTTAGTTATCTAGAAACAAAATGATAGTATCTAAAAACCAGGCAGATATTAAGTTTTTACAAAGAAAATTTCTGGACTTTTTTATGAAATATTGATTTATTGATTCGTAAATATTGATTTTTATCGAATATTGAAATATTCTAACGCTCGTTAAATTTTTATCCTTTTGCAAATAAGCTGAATTGAGGAATTAATTTTGTAATGAAAAGTCACCTTTTTAGGTAGTTTGTTAATATATAAGACTTCATACATTCTTTTTTTAACAGCGTATCATATTGCCATTTTTCTTCCGGTTTGCAAATGTGATTTTTTAAAAACGTCTCGTAACTTTCCAGAACTAAGATTCGAATTACTTTCATATTTTACCGAGTCATCGAATCCATTAAGATTTTGTTAAATTATGTTATTACAAAACATTTTCTTAATTATTTAACCATTTGAGTGCGGCGAAGCGCTATTGCGCTTCACTTACCGTAAAGGTAAGTATTCTTCCGCACTCAAACGGTTAAATTAAATATTTATGTATTTTTAAAGCAAAATTATTCTGTTGCCCCCTCTTTTCATCTTTTTTCTGTTGCCTTACATTAGAGGGGAATTTGGACGGAATAACTAAAGAGATACTTTACATTTTGTTCAATATATTATCCACCATAGTCCATTGCGTCGAAATAAAGTGAGCATCTTAAAAATTCTAATACATTCTAAAGCCCTTTAGATTTGGATTTGTCTCTTTAGTACCCTCCATTAATTCAATCTTTTATGTTTCCTCTCCCCTGCTATCATATCCAGCAGAAAAATGCTTCATGTATTACATCAGATAATCAAAATATAATACTTGTATAGCAGAAGAATGCTTTTCCCTCGATTATATAAACAATTCTTCTTAAAATGTCATCTGGCAAACGTATCGTTATTTGAAGAACGAGAAGTGCAGGTCGACTGAAAAGTATTGTTTTTTATAGTCTATTAGTCGAATTTGATAAAAACTTATGACGTCATAAAGCAGTTTATAAAGGTTCTTAAGCCCGTTAGCAGGAATTATTTGATAAATTCCCAGTCGTAAGACTATTTCTATGCGTCACCCATTCGATATGGCTGAGTCGTTCAGTATCCTTTTTACCAGTTCTGGAGTATATTGTCCTCTCTGTATTGCTCTGATAATATTCAGGTGGTACTTTAATTTTTAATGGGAATCAGTTCCATTTAAATATATATCATTTCAACAGTTTCTAAATTTCGAACGAGAACTTTTTCGCAATCAGGCTGTTTTTTTGCCAGCTGATATTATTGTCGCCATCTGTCTGTCCAATTGTTCAATAAAATGTGGTTTCTAAAAGCGAATCAAGCAAAAAGATAACTACAGTGAGCTCACAGTGCAAACCTCTGTGTTTTGAATAGCCCAATTTCCCTTCCAGTGTTTATTGTTTTATCATTGCATTACCGTTTGTACCTTATTAAGGTAGGGTTGCCACGGCATTGGGTATAAAAAGAATTTAAAAATCATCTAAAAATGAAAAAATGTTAGAAAATTTGAGAATTTCCATAAAAACCTGGAAAATTTAGAAAAAAATTTTGTGGGTTTTTTTAATCTCAAAAATGTCGATATCTAAACTTTGCACAAGAATAAAGATAGTAAATGTAGCACCAGAAATGGAAAAGTTCTGTCCTGGCGAAAACTCTTAACTTTTCTACTCTTTTTTCTTTATGAATCAGTCTAATTTAGATTTCAATTACGGTTGTTTTATTTCCATGACATTGCTGTATTGCAGCTAATGAGATGCGCGTGATTGCTATAACTACATGGAGTAAACATCTTTACCGGGAATAACAACATTTAATCCATGGAAGTATCACAAGGAAGTTAAGTCAGTCATGCATGAATTTATTAAATATTTGTTTGTTTTTTCATTAATTTTGAGTATATTCAAAGTAAATTAGGGTTTTTTAAAAAAAATATTAGCTGCTGAAAATCCCTATTTAATACAGATCGGACAGATAAAAATATAAGTTCCGAGTTTTTTTTAAACCGATTAGAGAAATTGCGTAACTCTTAATGATAAACGATAAAAAATATGTCCTACGTAATTAGGTTTTTCGACATCCTATGAATATAACATCTCGCATTATTATGCATATATACTGCCATTATGATAAAAATAGTTTGGTATTTTTTGCAACTATTGTATTTTTTTAAATTTATGTGAAATTGCTTTTATAAGATTCATTATAATTTTTATCTTCGTTTCTGTCTGGACGCTTCTTCGAATGATTTCTATATTGTCTAGGATCAGATTATTTTTCTAAATATTAAAGTTACAATTCCAATATGATGTTAAGGTAATTTAAAAAATAGCAATTTGTTGTTAAAGTTGACTTCTCAAATGTTTTCTTATCAATTTTTTTCAACACTTATTATTACTGTTACATTTTCTCATATTTTTAATTCTTACAAGGTAGGTTAAAAATGTTAGAATTCTTTTGAGTCTTAATTCTTAGAAATGATTCTTAAAAAATAGTGTCAAATTTCCTAGATAATTCCTATAAAATGTACGTAAAATTATTTCTCTCACATTTACAGGTAATTTGAACAAGACACTATTACTTTTGTACTATCTCTGACAAAGAAAGAAAAGTTATCTAGTACAATTGAATTGTACATGATCAAATTTAATCAGAAAATGAGAAAGTAGAGAATGTTATGTCTGAATTTTAGTAGGAAGATTCAATGACTATATTTTTCGTCAAATGATTGAATTTTACGTCTTTTATAATAGTAATTTAAAGATTTCAATTTCATCAGAATTCTTCTCTTTATTAAAAAAAATAAACGTAAAAGGGAAATAAAAATTTTGCTTCGAAAAGTATTTTTTATCTAAAATGAGTTACTTCATTTTTTGTTATGTTGCTAGTTTTTATTTTCTTATATTTTATCGTTACACTTATTCAGATACCCCTGATTTGATTTAGTACTATGACTTTATGGGACAATTTCAAAGATCTTTCCCATTAAAATTTTTATTCTATCATGGAATAATTAAGAGAATGTAAAATTTTATAAAAGTCTGCCTTTACCTTGTATTGAAAGTAATGGCACGGTTATCTTGGAATTAGTCTTGGGATTTTCTTTGCAATTTATTGTTAAGGGTTATATTGTTTAGAAAGATCCTACCATCTTTTCTAAACTTGTATATCAATGGGTTGGTTTTGCATTTATTATGTACTTAACAGCAGGCCGCATGTGAAAATTATGCATGACTGTCAATTGGGTAGTATCAGTTTCTGCACTCGAAACCTTGAAATTTTCGGTTTGTCAGGCATTCACCCTTTAGTGATGAAAATAATAGCATTCGTAAATAATGATATATAAATATTCAGTAATTTGAATAGAATAAATTCAATCTTAAAATTAATCTTCTATTACTTTTTATGACCAGAAATATTATTAATGAAAGAAAAGTATATTCTCATTAAAAAGTATAATTGATAGTAAAATTTTTAAATCCTACAAGGTAGGTTAAAAATTTTAGACATCTTTTTAGTGTTAACTCTTAGAAATTATCCTTAAAAAATTCTAATTTCCTAGATAATTGCTATAAAATGTATGTAAAGTTATTTGATTAAAAATTTTTTGTCAGATTTACAGGGGCTTTGAATGAGACAGTGTAGTTGATTGATTATAGATTTATCAGAAACCTATAAAAAATATTGATTTATTGATATAATAAAAATATTGTGTTGTCAATTCCCTTATTATCCAATTTGAACTGCAGTATATTTGCGTGCTAATTAAAATGCTGTGAATATATAAAGAAAGGAATATCTTCTTCAATGATTTATTGTTATATTTCATGAAACAAACTATTCCAGGCTATCCATAAAAAATATAAAAAAGTTTTAAAAAATATTTCAAATAACAATATTTTTCTTTAAATATCTCTATCTCTTAAAGATTATATTTGGACCATGTATTTTTTAATTATTCCCACTTAGATCTAATCTTACGTTAGTGATATTTAAAGACCAACTATGTTATTTTGATAATATTTTTGAATTTATTTTGGAAAAAAAATTTATCTAATATAAGAAAATATTCGAAATCTATTAAACATATCCCAATAAAAAATAAGAACTCTTACAACTATAAGCAATTTTTCTGTGAAGATACTCGTAGTTATTAGGGGCGTGCCCACGAACATCCTATGGACAAAGAGAGATGTTATTATCCAGGTTCGGGAAATCCTTGTTTTTTGAAATTCGGCCGGGATAGTTTCATTCCAGGATCGTTCTAAACCACACTTTTCTTTCCTTCGATGCTGTGTACGTACAGAATGACGCTATTTGTTTAAAAAGTAATCATAAATATATAATTTGATCCTGTGTTATTAAAACTTTCTCGGAATAGTTTCAGCCTCTCTTTCAGAAACGATATGACCACTTCCGTAGGAGGAAAAATAATACTCCAGTCTGAACATTCTCCTACAGTCAAAGGACCCATTTCCAACCAAAACTGCACAACAACATATTTCTAATTAAGGAACTATATCATTGGAACTGCGACTCGTCAACACAGATACTTATGCAATTGAAATGAGATACTATAATAATGACTATTTAAGATGGATTTTCATTTTTTAACGATTTTTTTAAATTGTTTTTCAAGCATTTTCTTGTTATTTATTAAAAATGTTTCAGTCGAAGAAATACATACAATTTTATATGTTTTTTACTATTAAAATAATTATTCAGTTTACATAAAAATTAATACCCCATTTCTTAGGCAAGAAAGTGAAATATTGAAAGTGCTTCATGATACTTATTTCTCTATGGTTTTAATTTGATCAATCTAGAAGCACAAAATTAAAATATATATCAATACATTATCTAAAAAGATTTTAATTAGATTTCTATAAAATAGATTATTAAAAAGCGAATAAAACTTCACAACTGCGATTTGTTGTATATATATCCTTAAGTCAAATGTTTAATTTTTTTTAATTAGCTGGGTTGGGTTGCAATTCCTTTTCCTTAAAATATCAGCCATTCTGTCATTTAAACTGTTAATATTCTCTGCATAATTTTTAAAAGTTAAAAAATATTTTTTAATTTAATTAATGCGAAAAATATTGAAATTTTAAAGCATGCATTCTGAATAAGATTCATTTAAATTAAATGTTTTGAGTTATATCACTATTCCTAGGGTTCTATTGCTGTCAAAAGCACAAACTATATTAGAAACATGTAAAGTAAACTGCTATGTGTAATTCTATGTGATGATTCTATTCTTTAATGGTAAAAGGGAACTAAGTTACCGGAAATACTATTAGGAAAATAGTCTTAAAAAGCTTAATTCATTGTACTATTAAATTAGAACGAAATCTCAATATTTTTCAAATATATCAAGTTTTTTTATGTGATTTTTTAATTGAAATTAAAATGAAACTTAAAGTATATAATTGAAAAACTACACAAAAAGCAAGCGTACTATCTAGAAATGTGAATCAAAGCTAATAAAAAAACCTTTAACTGAATAAAATTTACATAATAAAGTAAAAAGATTTCATTCAGCTATATTTATAATAAATGATGTAATATCTAACTGTAAAAGAACCTGATCTGTTTTGAAGTTAGTATGATTAACGCCTGAAATAAAGAGTAATTAGAAATAAATTTAATCATACTTTAAGTATTAAAAAATGAAGTAATAAAACATTGAATTTCTTTTCAATAATGAACATTTCTATTGGTCATGGTATCAAAAGGTATTTTTCAAAATAATTATTGTTGAGAAGGGTGGTGGACTTAAAATATAAAAAAATTTCGTCCTTGAAAACACATTTTTTTTAAAAGCTGATTGAGTGGAAATTGTTTTTCACTGGATAAGTTTTGCAAATTATTCCTGAAAGTATCCATTAGTAGAATTTCTCTAAGAAATTAAAAATATTTTTTTAAAAAAATAATGTGTTCCAAGATACAAATTATTATTCAGTTCATCACAGTTCCAATAATCCAATAAGCAAATATTCAGACGCATTCACATTTTTTATTCATAAAAATTGAATAACAGAGTCGAGAAATAAATTCCAATAAATTGATTTAAAGTTAATTCTTACTCAGTATTTTTGATAGATATTGATAGATACTAAGCTATTGCTTTTTTTAAAAGACAAAAAGAGATCATCCTTAAATGTTCATTTCATTCTTTTGATAACTGTGAGGCTAACTAATTCTTATTCTCAGTTTTTTTTGGATTTGAGGAATAAGATATATACTTATGCAAATGATGACATTCTACATTAATATAAACTAGAATTGTTTAGACAGTTAAAAAGGAACAGTTAAAAAAGGAAAGGAATAATTCTAAGTATTAATGTCTTTCATCATACTTTAAATATTATTTTTAAATAAGCTTGCCAAAGCCTTTCACATGAAAAATGTAGCAAAACGCTGTACTTCTGATTTATAGTTTGTTTTGCCTGATTTTGCTTATGTAAGAGTATGATAAATCCGTGAAATGATATTTTCTGTGATAAAAATATCTGATTTGTTACTTTTGGATCACGTCCATTCTCTGAACTGCAGTTTGGATCCATATCTTTCCTCTAAGTCTCTTGACTGATTAGATGAAAGAATTAAATAAAGCTTTGGATATCATCATGACATCGTGCTAATGATGATGAATAACACATTACAAAGGACACTTTATTCATTATACTTTTTACTTTAAGAACATTAAAATTAATTATATGCTGTCATTTTGCCATCATAGTGACACATTGCCATTTGCTAAACATCTAAATATATATCTTCTAACACTAGCTTGATTTTTAAGTACTTCAAATAAAGCTTTCATAAATTATTGAACATAATTTTCAGCAAAATTTAGAATGTCTTAAAAAGTATTCTTATGTTTAAGAACCTGTTTCTATAAATTAATTTTAAAATGTAGCATCAGATAAAGTAGAAATAAAATAACAAATTTTTGCATTGTGGAATTAGATAAGGATTAAAAAAAGACTTTCATGAATGAAAGATGTTTTAAGAGCTATTAATTTTAGTTTAATTGCTAAAGAGAAACAACCTACATGAATCTGAAAAATAATGTTGATGAAGTTATTGTTTCCATCTGTGCCCACGTAAAAGCTGAGTAAATGTTTTATGGAAATTATTCATTTTAATGTCAAGCAAGAAAGGAAATAATTTTGCATACAAATTATTTTATTATAAAGGTTATTATTAAAGACGATTAAACAGAAAGGGAAATAATTAAAATGAATGAATCTCATGGATTGTGAGAAAAAATAAGTAGTAAAATATAAATATGACAATGCTTTTTTAATTTTAAGTTGTAAGCTGTTATCTAAACAAAGATTCATATTTTGATGTCTTCAATGCATTGTTCTTAAAAGTAATATAAAGTGCAAGACGCATCTAACTTTTATTTTGTTACCATTAACTTTTAAAATAATTATCTTCAATACTATCACATTTTGTGAATGATTGAAAATTCTATTTAATTTTTTGAAAGTTTCAAACTTTCGGTTTACAACATTTATTTTGTAAATAATTATGTAGTTATATTAATAATAGTTTAATTATTGTTTACGAGCAAAGGTTATATATCTAATATTTTATATTTACTAATATGTGTATATTTACATGATTGCATTATTTTATATTTACTAATAATTATATGAGATAAAAATGCATCCATCATCTTTCTCTTATTTTTTAAAAGAAGCATAAGTTCTATAGTAAATTAGAGGCAAAATAATATGGCAAAAAAATTCTTTGGAGCTAAAATTGCTGTTAAATTTATGAATTTAAAAATGTATTTTTTAAATTAAATCTACTATAATGGTACATTTATTCTTTTTTTTATGCGTGAGACATTATTAGGTGAAAAAAATTATTAATTTAATCTTAATTAAAATTAATTTCCTAAATAAATACTTATCATTTACACTTGCACTAAAAATATCTCTTGAAAGACTTCATTTGGGATGAAAATCTCATATCTTCTAGATATATATTTAATATAGAAAAGCTACAAAGTAAAATAGTTTTTTTTCCTGGGATTCCCGACCGTTTGGAATCCAAAGTAATTAAGTAATCTGGAAAAGCAATTAAAAGTAAGGGAAGCAAGTCCTCATACTCCCGTGCATTTAATTAAATAAGTCATTTCCTTTTCGAATAAAAATGTTCAGGAATAAAGTGTAGTTTCGCCGAAAATCACTTTTGAAGATGAAGAAGAACATTGCGTTGGAGTATTAAAACTATACAGATTTGCGGTTCTAAATTTCTAATTATGTGTATCTTGTTCCGACTAGTGGATTTATTAAATTCCACCGTTAGTAAGCTTATATTTTATTGAATTTGTAAACATATGTAAAATTTCAAAAAGAACGAATTCCGAAATTGATGTCGAGGATTTTAAGTTGTAGGAACTATATCACATCCAGGAAGTTTTCAATCCTTATTTTTTTATAATTTGATGTCGTGTTTCTATTATTTCTCGTATACGAAACAACAATTAAATCAAGCATTTTCGAATCGTTTTAAAGTATTTGGCGATTTACTGGATGATTTCAAATTTTATTTTTCTAAGGGAAAATTCCAAATATATCTATTGTAAATGAGATTTGATGTCATTTCTTTCTCTTAACCCCTTAACCGGTTTGCCCGTGCGCCGTACGTGCATCGATTTATCGAATTTTGATAGTTGTAAACAAAAAATAAATCATTCATAACAATTATAATTCAATAGTAAAATAACATCGAATACGTAGATAAGTCAAGTATTCGATGGATTTCCATTAGAATCAAAATAAGAAAATATTTCCAAAATAGAAGGTGTCATCTTATTAGATAGCAAAGAAAATAAACCAGTTAAAGGGTTAAAGAAAAAAACATATTTTACTACCACAGAATATGCCCTTTAATCAAAGTACATTATATTTTTAAGCTCCATATTCATTTATTTGGTTTCCGATTTTAACTTCCATGATATTTAATTAAAATTCTGAGCATCATGATATTCGTTTTCTTGCTCAACATAAATCTTGGAATTATTGAAATTTTATTCTAGCTTGCGGCTTTCTCGGAAACAAGAGTTTTTCAGTAAGTTCTTCTGCGAAAAAAATTAAGAATCAAGATTTCAATGTTATTTTTATGAACAGTTAATGAAACTAATGCTTTTGAAATGTAATTTTTTGTCTTAAATTGACGCTTTTCTAGAAATTGAATTTCACAAAATTTCTATTTGTTATCATTAAAATTTCCCTTTTTATTTCTGTAATAATTAATTAAGCAGTACTTTTATAAATTATCTGTCATATAAAAAAGCGTTTATTTGTAGTATGTACTCAATAGATTCCCTGCAAAAAATGAAACGTTTCGTATCAATGTGAATTACTATAAATGTTGTTTGTTAAGAAAGTGATCTACATAGGAATTTATTTTATATCAATTTCCCATAATGCTAGAATTCTTATTAAGCAAATTCATACAACCTGGCAGTTATAAATCATACTAAGTAGAAGTGGTGTGTGTGTGTGTGTGTGTGTGTGTGTGTGTGTGTGTGTGTGTGTGCCAAATATAAAAAATAATAAACATACAAAGTCAAGAAAAACCGTATAGGAATAGGAATACTAAGTGCAGAATATAAATAAAAGAGTAATACAGAGGAAAATAGGGTTATTTCTTTTCAATTACAAACTAAGTCGACGTTAAAAGAAGCAAAGTATTAATTATGAATAAAGAATGTACTAAAATACAAAATGATAAAGAAAGAGGAAAAAATATGAAAATAATAACATGCATTATTGCTCCTCACCGTTAAATATATCCCTGTGTTATTTAAAATTTGATAAATGTTCTGTATAAAAGAGTGTTTTAAAAATATTAAGCAATATCTATTTATATCCAAATAATGTCAATTTTAAATTCAAATTATATTCAAAATTAGATACAAATAAGTATATCGAGAACTAGATTGCTAAAAAAAGTTACTGAGTCATTTTTTTTTCAGGATTTCTTAGAAAATTAAGAACAAACTTTTCTGACGAAGAAATTTAAATTAATTTTTGTATTAAACTCATAAAAGATTATATTAAGCATTTGCAGAGATTTTAAGGGTTTCGCCTTTTTGAATTGAAAGTTAATTGCTTACTATTGAGACAAAATCTTTTTGATTGGATTTAATCTTTCTGAATCCTTACACCAGAAATCAGAGGTTCAAGTATAATCCTTTTAGTCAATTGTCAACTACTATTGTATTTCCTTAGGCGGAAAAAATAATCGTTATCTTATAAAAGCTCAGTTATTATATTTTTAATTCCTTACATTTTTTCATTATTTATTTATCTTCTTTTATAAGGGTTAGTGTTTTGAAAAAGTATCAGTGCACTTGGAAAATTTTATTTTTATTTATTTGTACTCTCTTTTTCCCCTACATGCGGTTTAACTTTTCAATTTAGGGCATTCTGATTATTTAATAGTATTGATCTAATTAGATATTCAAATTGAAATTTCTTTCCAATCGACAAAATAAATTCGTCTTAAACATTCACGTATACGAATTATAAAAAAAGGAATTATTGTTTTAGTCAAAAAATTCCAACTTGAAGATTTTGATGAATCCTTCACATCTTGAAAACGCATTTTTGGAATTGTATCTATCTTTCTATCAGTAAAAACAAAAATTCATAATCGGTTTAAATTGATGGATGAAATGAAATTTGTCATATAATGATCACTTCATCCTATTTAGAAATTTTTGTCTTGAACGAAATCCACCCTCTAGAAGTGTGGTTATATGCGTATAAATGAATATTCATACAAAATCTAAAGAGCTTGAGGGATAAAATTTAGTATACAGATGTAGTATCTAAAGTGTAGACTCGTATAAAATTTTGAACTAGATCTGTCGACAAGTTGATAGACCGTTTTATATTTTGTGTTTTCGTATGCATAATTAAGATAAACACGGCGACTTTAAAAAATTAAATGTGGCTCGTGATCTTGTCACTAAAAGTGTGTTTCGGTGTTACGTTTTGGTTTCGCTGGGATGAAAAGGAAGTTATCTAAAACTCATTTTTCATTTTCTATCCTTTCATTTACGGGACTCTAAAATAAAAAATTGTGCTATTGTGAAGTTCATAGCTTTACTTATTTCTTATAGTTTTATGAAGGCGGAATTATATCATTATTATCGATACTGAATATTTGAATATTTTACAACCGATTATGTTAGAAAATTTCGGGGGAGAAGACTTCTGGTGATTTGTATGCGATCTCAGTGGAAACATCCTCTTTTTTTCTGTATCCGTTTCCTTTTTGTCTTTTTTTTTTCGCGCGCGCGCGTGTGTGTGTGTGCTGTATTTTACGATAACTTTGGGTGGAAAATTATATTTATTTTTGTAACTAAAATAGAAGGTTATGAAATTTCCTGATTGGTGACATTTCAAAATGAAAATAAAGTCATGGTAGTAATTGCTAATCTTATGTTATTTTTCATACATATTGAAAAATATTTTTAACCAAATAACATTTATTAAATTCTCCCATATAGTTTTTGATATATGTGTTAGTCGTTATAAAGAACCATGTAAAATTAATATGAATGTATTATTTACCTTTTGAAAGTTTGATGTTAGTATTCGAAGCACTCGTTTAGTTTGTAAACATTTAGGAAGTATGAAAATTATTTAAATTCTCTATTATTAGTAACAAAGATCATTTTATTTCATATTTGACAAATATGTTTTTCTTATAATTGTTTTCAAGTTAAAACATATTATTCAGTTCGTAAGTTATTTGATTAAAATATATTAGAAGGGCGTTCAAAAAGTAAGTTACACTCAAACAATTGTCAAAAATACTTTATTGACAAATCCGCTACCATGCAATATGAAGCACATATTACCGTACTATTTCTATACATAATCTCCCAGTCGCTGTAGACATTTTTTTTTTCGGATCTTATCACTAATCGTTCGATGACCTGTCTACAGTAAATCTCTCCTTGGTCCTGGAATCAGTTTAGAACAGCTGTCTGAAACTGGCCATCGTTGGAAAATTGACTTCCACCTAAATCCTGTGCAATGTGCGCGATTGTCACTCTGCGATTACTTAGAATAATATCACTCGCTGCACCATGGCTGATGTGCTCGCCGTTGTTGTCCTTCCTTGCCGTTACACTTCGACTGTCTTCGAACTGCTGGTACCATTTCTCAATGACTGGAAGTGACATTGCATGCGGCCAATACACTTTCAATGTTTCACGACGAATCTCCCTATTTGTTAAACGTTTTGCCCACAAAATAAGTTCTGTTTTGCATGCTTCAATGCTGGAGTAAGTTTCAATATGACGGGTCGTTTTTTCCTGTGCTAAGCAGCAATGGTTCTCATTATTCGAATGTAATTGCTGAAGCTGAAATTCGTAGAACTCGATTATCGTCTGCTTAAGCTTGTTTTGCCATGATGCCATCTGTGGGGAAACAAGTGTTACTTACTTTTTGAGCGCCTTTTGTATATTATTTAAAGCAGATACTTCTGAATTTGCTCTAATCATCTGAAATTTTGCTTTTTATTTTTTTCCTCTGAAGTACTTGATTTTTTGAGTAATACATGAATGCAGATTTTTTAACTAAAATTTTTGGCAGAAATTATATTGAATTTCTCTTCAGTCGATTTTTTTTACTTTTATTTATTTGGGAATGTACTTTGGACTCTTCAGATGGCGGGATTTTAGTGGCATGATGTCTAGGGGTATTTTTAATATTTACGGGTTAGTTTCTAAACCAAGATTAAAATAATGCAAAAGAAAGAAGAAGACTTCTTAAAAAAATAAAAGAATTTACTTAGAGTTAAAGGTAATATTTACAGGGAAATATTAAAAGAATTAAAACATGGAGATATTAAATAAACAGAAAGCTAGATCATTTCCTCTAGGAAGACGTTAGAAGTAACAAAACATTATGACTTAAAACATAGAACCGCGTAGCTTTGCGAGCGGGTTTCGCTGTCACGTGGGTACGTCCGTACCGAACCGTTGTTGAGTAGCCTCTGCCCCAATATTAATTGGGATAGTTTTTCGAAAGCTCGATAGATGACGCTGTTATAGAATGCTGTATTAATTAAAAGTATCGTCCTCTGGGAAATGATCTAACCTTTTACAACTCTTGAATTGCATTTATCATCGGATGTTGACAAAACAAAATGAATGCAGATCATGGTTAAATAAAATAGCTCTGTGATTAATAATACATTTATAAAATTTAAAATACATTTTATTCTTTATTTGGTAATTGCTAGTTCGTTTGTTAAATTGTGAAAGAGTTTTTTTTTTCTACAATTTTTTAAAAAATGTTTGAATTTTTTTATATTGTAAAATATTAAAAGTTTTACTAACTTTTTTAATTAAAAATCTTTACATTGTAGAATTATTGAATTTTCATTTAAAAATATTTTGAACCGAAATTTTATAACAAGTTTTCTGCAATCAAAATCAATTTTTTTTTTCAAAAACTTTTTCTGAAAAATTAATTTTACATAGTCATTTACATATTACTATTTATAAAGGTTATCTTTACAGAAATTTCTTTAAAAATCAATTTTTTACTATTTATGTCATGGTTAGATTAATCCAAAAAATGATAAATCTAGAAAATTCGAAAATGCATTTTTGAACTGAAAATTAATAAAAATATTCTTTTTCTACTAAAGAAATATAAATCATGCGATGCTCCTTTTTTTTCTTTGGAAACAGTTATTTCTTTCCTCAATTTGTTCTTTCCACCTGACAAAAGCACCTTTACACGAATCTCCATTTGAATAAAAGTTTCTATTCTGAATTTATTCCCGTATTTTGAACACTCTTGTTCGAATATTGATTATTTCTTTTGCTCGGCTGAACTTTAACCTTCATTTCAAAAATCGCAGTAAAAGCCGGAGATAAAAATATAAAATCAAAACACTTGAAAATTATACTGTTTCATTTTCCAAATATTAAAAATTATTTTAAATTGAAAATGAAAACGAATCTCAGGTCTCATATGAATTTTCTTGCAAAAAGATTCTATTTTCAGTGGCTATTATTTTGAACTAAAATTTTAAACGATTTTAAGAAAAATTCAACTTATAAATTATTCAGCATAATGAATTTTTTACTAATAATTTTATTTCATAAACAATAGAAACGGGTTAATAAAGGGATTAAATTTATGATTTTAAGTTTTTTTTAGTCATAAAGTATCTATCGTGTTTAAAACAAAGTTTAATGATTAAGGTGTTTATATCAAACCAGAGAATGTGTGTGGTCAATTTCTTTGATATAACAAAATTAAGCAGTCTGTGTGGGAGAGGGGGGTATTTCAGCGGTATGAAGACCCCAGCCAAAATAGATTTTAGGCTCCAGTCTTATTTAAAGTCAAAAATTCAGCATAGTAATACTATAAGTAGAGCCTTTCGCTAGCCTGGCCTAAAAAGTTTAAGACCGTAAACAAACCGCTGAGGAAGAACGTCGGAACCGATAAAATCACATAACATTTATTCCCTTTACTTAGTAGGCAAATCCAACTCGAGGAAGTTAATATCTAAACAAAATCAAAAATTAGCAATATTATTCAATGAAAAATGCAAACCCCAAAACAATTAAAACCCGCCAAACTTTAAAATGCAATAAACCAATTCGAAATTTTATAATAAACACATAAATACATCTATATTAATAAAAATGCAACTCGAAATGCGTTGCTAAGCGCAAAACTGGAGAACGGCTCGGCCGATTCCTCTAATTTTTTAAAAAATATTTTCGTTAAGACACGAGGATGGTTCTTATGGGGAGAAAAAATGAAAAAACTGCGTGGAAAATAGTTAAAACGACACTTTTCTCACTTTCCCGCCAAAAATCTTCATTTCCTTCCCCCACACCAACTGAGTGAGATAGCAGGAAGTAATAAATAATGATTTGTTTAGAAAGAAATACGCGAAGTCAGTTGGTTTTCATTCATAGACAACGGGATGTTTAAAAAAAGAAAGAAAATAGTTGCTTTTATTAATAGTCGGTATGAATATTTAATCTATGCCTGCTATAGAAAGAAAAGTAGTGAAAAAAAAAGGATAGAAAAGAAAAGAAGGGTGTGTGTGTCACCATTATTTCGTCTGTGCGAGGCATTTTCCAAGCCGTTTTTAAGCTTTTGCATCTCTTGAAAACCAATTGTGTCTTTATTTGTTTAGTGTGTTTACGTTTATGAAAATTTGAATCTCATTATTTTATAAAAACAGAATTTTAGACCTTTCCCTCAACCATTTAAGTAAAATATCAATTCCGGGACAATCATTGCTCGGATAGAAAGAGAAAGATGAGTAGTACAGTGGACAGATCATCTGAAGAAAATAATAATAAATAATACTATAAATGAACTATATGATTATCAAAATTTGTTTGGTTTAAAAATATTTTGGTGAAAAACCTGTTATGAGACACAGCTACATAAAATATTAGCGAGCATTAATACTGGCGAACCAACTGGTCGCCAAAGGCGGCTAGTAACTCATATAAATGCCACAAATAGAATTTAATTAGACCCAACTCAAAATTCTATACTATGTACAAAAAACTCCAAAATTCAATCACTGGTGGCACAATATATCTACATTGAATATATCGACATAAAAATGCAAGAAATGCGTTACTCTACATGACGTGAGCGCAGAAGAAAGCAAAATTATTCCCGCCAGTTGTTTACTGTGAGATTATTGATAGGGATGTCTTTGACACTTGTCGATTTTAGGTATCTATGAAAGAATGTCGTAAGCATTAAGGATTTCCATCCCTTCGCTCAGAGCGTGAGAACCTGCTGATTGAAGCAGTTTTATAGAGCGCGCGTAGAATTAATTACATTTTTGAAAACTGACAATTGGATTAAAAAATAAGAGATTTTAGAATGAAGTTGATACAAGCTTTTAAATAAGATAAAAATTGAGAAATGAATTAGGATTTAAATCAGATTAAGATATATCATTAATTTTTTTTTTCAATTGGAGGGTGTAATTTGTTTTGCTTGTTTTACACAGAGCATTTTGTATATTTTGTTCTCATATTGAATGGAAATTTTTTTCTCTCTTCCAGAGACTGCGACGCAATTTACCGCCTAGTATTCTTCGGCGCATGTCGACCAGCACCTGGACAACGACAACTTCTGCAACAGGATTGCCAACTCTCGAACCAGAACCTTCCAGGAAACGTAGCACCAGCTTCCGACACCCAACGGATTCGCAGAATACCTCTCCCAGGGGTGGAAGCAGCCCACAAACAGGATGCGCTACATCACCTAGGTATGTTATGTGAGCTTTCCTCAAAATGTCAAGTAACTCCTAGTCTGTTAAATCCAACTATGCTTCAAAATAATCATAAATGTAGAAACCGGTCAGTTTTGGTATGGCGTGGAATGATTCGGAAGGTTCTATAATAAAACCATTATAATTTCTGCAATATTTGGGATATGTGCTCAGTAAATGAAAATGGAGAGAGAGCGAAACTTAAAATTCCATGAGCATAGAATAGGTTGAAAGGGGCTGGCAAAGTAGGGTTTCATCGAGACGGTTGGTATGAAGCAGTGTATCCCCCAGACTATTTGCATGACTTGGAAGGATTATGAATGGCCAGCACAAAAGGGAGAAGCTGACAGGAAAATTATTAGAGGGTTCAAATTTCATGAAAACGTCGGCCATTCACAGGTACTCCCCATCTGCAAATCCACCTACTGTGCATCAAAATAATCATAAATGTAGAAACCGGCCAGTTTTGGTATGGTGTGGAATGGTTCGGAAGGTTCTATAATAAAAACATTATAATTTCTACGCCATTTGGGATATGCGCTCAGTGAATAAGAATGGAGAGAGCGAAACTTAAAATGCAGTGAGCACAGAATAGGCTGGAGGGGGTTTGCAAAATAGAGGCTTCATATAGAGGGTTGGTATGAAGATGTGAAAACCTCAGACTGTTTGCATGACCTGGAATGATTATGAATGACCATTAAAAAAGCGAGAATCTGACAGGATAAATAGTCAGAGAGTTAGAATTTTCAAAATAACTACAACTGCTCGACATAAATGTGAGCATCTAGTTCTTTAACAATGGATATAGTATGCTGATAGATGGTTTAACTAAACAGAAATGAAACATTGCACACTTTTTACAATTTATGTGAGGTTTTTCGAGTTCAGTTAATAACATTAATTCCACATCGTTGTCAATATACGTACACTTGTTCCCTTTCTCGAAGTACATCTAAACATTAAATGCCTAAAACTACCTTACACAGAAGCATTTAGTAAGGCCATTATTTACAAATGACAGGATAAGATAAATAAGATAATTTTTTCGAATTCTTCCAAATTTTAATACTTTCAGGTTTTTTTTCCGAATTTCGATACATAAACCATCCTATCTTATACTTTACAAATATGTGCATCCTAAATTCCAATACATCCCAATATTCTTCTGCATTATTATATTTAAAAGTCAGTAATAATTGTTTTATAAAAAATTACGATCCATTCAAGTTCAAGTAAATTTTTTAAAACTTGTATTAGATATTTGATGTTAATACACTCTTTTCAAATATTAATTCATTAATTTTTTATTAATGAATTAAAAACTAACAGCCTAGACAAAAATCTTTATTTCCCCGCCACCAAATATGTAACGAATTCAACCCTAATGGGTTTAGGTTTAAAATGTTTTCGGCCGATTATTTTAAACGATTATGTTTATTTATATAATGTTTGCTGCATTTAAAATTAAACATTGTTAATTAATCGATTTTTCCGATTCGTTTTGAAATACTTCCGAATTAAAATAATGCAGAATAAAGAAAATTAGAAATTTCTAATCTCTGTTACATTGCCTCAACTGATGTAGAAAATTCACGCATTTTCTGTTGATACAATTGGATTCGAATCCTCCATATTGGCGCTGAAAATTCAATGCTAGCATGATTTTTTGAAGTATTATTTATAGTTACTGTAATTGTTAGGCCTGGATAGCCTGGTTTGTTGGGCAGTGGATTCGCATCCGTTGGGCCGCGAGTTCGAACCCGTCAGCCGGAGACTGTGTATGTGTGGAGGACGCTCAACCTCATGTGTTCAAGGGTCATATCCTCAGAAACTACTGCACTCCTCAATCCGTTGTAAAACGGATCACGAGAACAACAACAATTGTAATTATTTAATAAAAAGTAGCTAAAATAAAAAAAAATCTTATAACCCAAATAGGAATTGATTTAAAAAAAATATTTTTTATACTAAGCCCATCTTTAAAACATTTTAATTAATGAATAATTTTTTAAAATTTTGTTTCGAAAAAGTGAAACATCTTTTTCATCAAATTCTGTTTCATTTTCAATCAAGAATTTATTTGAAAGTAGTACTTTATTTACTCACCTAACATTAGTGCTTCGTTGAGGTGAAGTCCAGTTTATTTTTCAAATTGCTTCAGCTTATTAAATTCCAAAATGCAATTTTTTCAACCATAAACAACTAATATAGGACTTATTTTATTTCACTGTTGTAAAAATAAATATGTTTTAATATAATATTTAAAAACAGTATATTTCATTAGATTATTTTTTAACAAGGAAAAAAAATTGTTATATTATTTTGTTTCGGAGCTAAGAAAATTCTTAATTTCTGAGCAGAAATTTCAGAGCAACATTCGTATAATTATGTTTTACTGTCTAATTTCAGACGTGAACACTGCTCATATTTTTTATAAAAGCAGCTATATAATGTTAATTATAATGTTTCAGAATATTTTTTTAGTTAAACTCTTTTATAAAATGTTTCTTATTGTTAGTGAAATTGAAATAATTGAATTATTTTGGCAATTAATTATTAAAGTATTCAAAGAGAAAATATCTGAATAATGCTTTAGATACCGTTTAAGCTTTGAAAAGCGATTCATCCCTTAATGTTTAAATCATAGATAAACAACAAACCCAATAAATTTCTAGAATTGTTGTACTCAAGAATTAGTTCTTTAAATATTCGTTATCTTATGGTTAAAAAAATCATTACCATATTACAATATATGAATTATTCCTGAATTATATTTATAAATCATACTTGTATTAATTAGATTATGAACTATTCCTGCATTCCTTTTCTATAAAGTACTCTTTTTTTTTTTTGGAAAAAAGACTCAGCTCGTGTGCATTTAAAGCCTAAGACATAAAATATTCGCTAATATTGCTTACTTCAACTGAATCCTCATTCTTTTAAGAATAGAAATGTTTCTTGAATAGATATTCGTAAATTAAGAAACTGAAAATAAAATAATATTTTTTTCAAGAATTTTGCGTCAAAGAAAGAAAAACCTTATAAGAGTTGTGAAAAACTTTTGAAATGGTAATCTGTAGGATCTCTTTTCGTTTCTTACTCTTCTGGAAAAAAAATGTTTATCCATTTTCTGTAATAAGATTAAGTTATCTCGTTGAGATAGTTTTCGACATCTGAAAAATGAGTGTTGGAAAAGAAAATGTTACATTTTATGGCACGGATTCTATTATGTTGTCAAAAATAAGAATAGAAAGAGAGATACGATTCTCATGGGTTTTATTATATTCATATTGATGTTAAGGGAAATATTTCTTAATTGACAACATCATATTAGTAGACTATATATAGACATAGCATTTCTTGGAAATGTGACCGATTTTTTGGAAATATTCTGCATTATTTTGATACGGATGAATAAAAAATAGGTTAGTTATAGAGAATGATTCTAATACAGAAATAAATTCGTACTCGGAATCTTAACTGTTTAAAGTTCTAGTTGTTAAATTATTGAAATGCCGGCTTTCTGGCACAGAGGTGACGCGTCTTCCTCGTGTTCTGAGAGTCCCGGGTTCGAATCCCGGCTCTGGCATGGTTGTTCTTCTGTGTTCTATCTGTGAGATGTGTGAATGTAAAAAGGGGCTGTGCAAGCGTGTGTGTGTGTGATTCATCTTCATATGATCTAGAAGTCAGACTTCTGTCTTCGGGTACTCAGGGATCCATAAACTCAGAAGCTACTGCACCCCTCTTTTCGTGGTAAAAAGTGGACACATCATCATCATCAAATTATTGAAATAATTTCGGTAAAACCGGTTTTTTCACTTATATAATTTAGGATGCTTATTGTGAGTATTGACAATCAATGAACAGCATAACGAAAATAAAATTATTTACTAGATATTTTGGTTAATTGATTAAAATTAATACGAGACTAAAAACAAAATTCTATTTATAGAACAATTCAGATTTATGAAATTTTAGTTTCTAATAAATCGAGTAATATTTCTGAATTTGTAAGGAAAAACGTAAAGCTCTACAGCTGAAACAGATGAAAATTGAACGTAGAGTACCTGTATTTTGTCCCTTTGTATCCAAAACATTTGAATGGATGTTACTGGAAAATTCTATCCTTAGATATTTTGGCAAATAAAAAAAAGGCACCCTACGTTATCACCTATTCAACTTCATTAAATTATGAAATTTTATGCTTACAGAAACTTTATTCTTTTATGCTTTTCAGATAATGGCAAATTAATACTTTCATTGTTATAATTTTTCCTTATTTTCAATATCTTCAACTAATATATATCATATTACTTTATATCCTTTGTCTAAATAGTGTTATTTTATTAAAAAACATTTTTTATTTCTTTAAAGAAGTATCTGTATGTATCATTTATATGAATTAATTGAACGACTTGTAAAATTAAAGCAATCGCTTATATATTTACGCGGTAGCAGAAACATAAAAAATAATTTATAGAACTCAAAACCTTTTTGTGATCAGAATGATCCAACATTCTCACTACTTTCTTAATTAAAAATTAGGAATTAGTTTTTGACATAAATTAAATTTAAATAAAAATACAATTTTAACTTTTAGGTCACATCTCTTTCATTATCATGTTTCTTGACTTGATAGCAAGAAAAAAAATCGTATACCATACACATGAATACAAAATGTCAAAAAATGGATAATTTTGTATTTGTTTAAATATACTGATGAAAAATTAAAAAACTCACGACTATTATCTTTAATTAGCTCATCTTTTATCATATTTGGCATAATTCTTGAACTAAATAACAATTAAATGTTCACTATTATAATTGGCTGTATACTTCTTTTAACTAATATTTCTATTAATTATTCTTCAATTGCTAATTAAACTTCATATTGATATATTTGACATCATTGTGACTCTTAATTTCGCTAGGTAGAACATCTTCCATGCATCAAGGCAGTTAAAGTTAAAGTTGGTAGATTGTGCCTAGAATTATATTTTCCTGTCGAGTGGTCGTCGGCATCTATTTCCGAGAACTAAACTTTTCCACATAGACCTACGGCTTCTAGAAATGTGTTTGGCCAATCCTTTCTTTTTTCTTTTTATGTAGCAGGCTAAATAAAAAATTAGCTTAAAATGCAATATGAAGCAGTAATACTTATAACGCAAAACATTATTTTGATATTCTATTAATTAATAATTTAATTACGAACTTTATAACACTTTATTGATTTTCTTTTAAATGTGTACCTATTGAAAGTTGCGATACGAACCTTCGACGCTAGGGCTGGTAGCCGACTAACATAGCCTATATACCAAAAGTCGACTTCGGTATCGTAGATGTTATGTGGCTTATAAGGCTAAAGCTACAGCACTCACCCACCAGTGAATCGGCGGAGAGACGAGTGATTTTTATAGCGACAAGCATTATGGCGAGTTTCTGCTTGCTTGCATCAAGTGAGTCTGACGATTTTGCTTTTTCTTGCTTACTTGCGTCAAGTGTGTCTGACGACTTTGCTTTTGCTTTCTTGCGTCAAGTGGAGTTGGCGGCTTTGTTTGCTTGCGGCAAGTGAATTTGGCGACTTTGTTTGTTTTTGTTGCGGATAGATGGCGCCACGACAGTTGCGAAAAGTTGCGTCGTCAAGGTCACTAGTGTACCGATTGAAGGTCCCGATGCGAACCTGCGACGCTAGGGCCTGTAGCCGAGTAACATACCCGGCTATACCAAAAATCGAATTCGGTATCGTTGATGTTATCCGGCTTATAAGGATGACGCTACAAATGTATTTCAATAAGCTGTAAACAAGGATATACTATACCATAAGCTTTTTTAAAAAATTAAAATAATAAAAGGTAATATTCGATAATATTATACCCTTGGAAAGGGTCGCTGTGGCCTGGTCGTAAGTTAAGCCTGATGAGCCGTAGGGTTTCGGATTCGAGACTCAATTCCTTTGAAGAACCGTGGTGAAAGGGGATCTGTTGTACGTTAAATCCATCAGAGCAAAACGTTCTCCCGTTAGTGTTCTGTGAAGAGCGGGGATGCCAACTCAAGTGTCGTCCTCGTCATCTGACCGCGGCTCAAAATTACGAGATCCGTCTCAAATATCTTAGTGTTTCTTTACAACGGGACGTTAGTATAACTAAATTAAACTTATCTACCGTTGGAAAATTGTATTCATACCTTAAGTAAGCTAAAATAAGCTTACTTGTTTTTTAAAGTTCCGATTTAATTAATAATTTTGAATTATTTTGTAACGAAAGTAGTGGCCTATTTTGTATAAAATGTAGAAAGAAATAAAAGTCATTATATTTCTTTGTTTGTGAAAAAGATATTGCAAATTAACCGCCAAGCGTTGCGCATTATTAAATTTTCATAACCCATTTTGCTTAGATGGGCGAGTCTTAAATATGGTCTCGTATAATTCAAGAATGTTAAATTAATACAAATTATTTAATCTGCTTCTAGATAATAATATATATAAACCTGTACATAAACTGGTCTATAAGATAAATATGAATTTAATCTTATCATATCATTTTAGTGATATAACTCTAAAGCACTTCCAAGCTGCCAATAATGATTCATTGGAAGTGCTATTCCTTTACCGTCATTTTGTCCGTCGTTGCAGAAACCCTTCCAGCATCTCTGGACATTCCGAGATCTAGACTCGTTATCTTTTATGCGACCCTCTTTGGTCATTGCTGGACGTCACAGGAATTTAGATTAATGAATCCTCTCCTACAACAACAAAAGATAGCAATCGCTTCCGGAGGGAATTTCGGAATCCACCAATTGTTGGTCCGGGGTCTTCCAGTCCTGGAGCACTTATTCTCATTAATTTTGCACCTCCTTGTGGCAGCAAGAAGGCCCTTCCGGTGATTTCGTAGATTGAATCCAACATAAACATCTAATTTTTCCGAGCATTTGCGATTGATTGATGAGTCGTTTAATCGAAGAGTATAGAAAGGATTTCCCCACAAAGAAAAGAACAAGCACTTGTTGTCTTAATTCTCCAAGAAATCTATTTTTGCTTTGCACCTGCATTCTCAAGCATAGCGCATCTTTCTTATAATTGCATTCAACAGGTCTATAGAATCAGTCGCTCAACAGATAATTTGATATTTTCAAGTTGCTTTACTGTTAGTTAAAAAAATAACGCTGTAGATTTGAATTTAATTCAGGAAAATTGATTTTTTATTATTATCATTTAGGAACACGATATTATTTTTGTTAAGGGAAGGGATTGAATGATTGAAGGCAATGAATAATTGAAGCTTAAAATCGTGTAGGCAATGAGCATAAATGAAAATATTCCTCAACAACTTTTAATCGCATATATTTTATCTGCTTTTACCAGTGTTGCATTATAATTATGTATGCTTCTTCGAAAGCAGATGCGTTTTTAAAAGGTTGATTTGCTTTTACTGCCCTGCTTTTTCAAACAAGTTTAAAATTACTTTGACTTTAAAACAATAATGTTCTCACAAGATGACTTGACATTTGCGATCGTAAATTTCATTTTTCTTTATTATTAATTTTAATCCAGTATTAGCAAAGTTTAGTGATAACTTTAAAAGCATTTCGTTATTCGTATTTAAGAATTCTTTATGTTTCCCATTATTGGGGAATAAATAAGTTTTTTAATAATACAGAAAATCGTTATGCTTGAGTAAAATAAGAGATTCGACTAATCTATTAAGTGAATTTTCCATTTTGAAGAGCTACTTGTAGACTACTTGCAAATTTATAATGATACAGATAACTAAATCTAAAAACCTAACGCTTTGTAAAAACCCCTGTTTAGCAATGAATTATTTTACTGTTTCTAATTTTGAATAAAAGTTGAAATCAAATAATTAAGAAAATGATTTTTCTGATTATTCACTTGCTGCTCATTTTGCATTAGTAAAAAGTTTTTTGTTGATTGTGTTTCTGTTAATTGTAAACTGCAATCTGGTTTTAAATATTTGAAATTTTGTTTATCCAGATTTCTTAATTACTCGGATTGAATACCGTGATCAGAGTCGCTGATAATTTAAGAAATAATTATTGGAATGTAAAATTTTTTTTCTTGATTTTTCTCTCAAAACCATAAATAAATGTACCGATTGTATAAATGTTATGATATGATGTTTATCATTCTTTGTTAATATTATTCAGACCAGAAATCGTCCTATGTTCACAATATATTAACATGCATAAAATGGGACACTTTGAAATTATCTTGGCGTGAATATTGTCAGGGGAATCTTACAATCACACTTAAGAAGTGTTTACTCTGAATATCATGGTGTCCATTTGTATAATTCTGAATAGCTTTCTATTGAATTCAAAAATTATTTATGAAAGCAATCGAAAGAAATTAATGTAAATTACAGTATTCATTGTTATTAATGAAATCATAAATTTATAGTAATAACTGTGTAATTTCACCAAGTATTTACTTTAATTTCTGCAAAAGTCTCAGAAAATAAAAGTCATTTGAAGTGCCATAAGCGCGTTTTTAATGAGAAAATATGTTTTCTTATTTTAGATATGAGCTGTCACAAATCGTATAAAGTAAAAGCTTTTGTAAAAACTGATTAAATATAACTCTTTCTAATACGTATATGTTTTGACTTCTAAATTGACTTCCAAAAAGGAAATAAAATTGAAATATCTCTTGTTATTTTGTGCAAGATTATAAGGATTTTGTGTGCTTTTAAATTATTCGTTATAAACTAGAGATCTTCGAATTAAAAGAATATTATAATCCACGAATTAAAAGAATATTATAATCCTCGAATTATGAGAATATTATAATACTCGAAATGAAAGAATATTATAATCCTCGAATTAAAAAAATATTATAAAAGAATATTATAATCCTCGAATTAAAAAAAATATTATAAAAGGATATTATAATCCTCAAACTAAAAGAATATCATACTCGGTATTCGCTTCCTTTTAATGTGCAGGAAACCTTTCCTAATAAAAGTAAATAATACTGATACTTCTTAAAATTTTCTATTATAAGGATTTCTAAGGAAATTCTTAAATAGGAAATTGATATAAATAGGAATGATAAAATTTAGTTGTTTTTTAATACGAATCATAATCCTGACTACACATAATTGATACCCTTCCTTGTCTAGGATCTTTGAAACATTTTAGCGTCATCCGTTTTGCACTTAGCTGCCCTGAAAATAGTCTTAAGAATAAGAGTATATTTTTAAGAAATGGGTTTCCTATTTAGAATTATTTACCTACTTTCAAGCTGCAAAATACTGATATCCTTTATCAAAGTGTTATAAAATTATTGTTTAGAAATTGGTTTGAGCTAAAGCCTACATAATCTCAACTTTAAAGATTAATTTAAAGATTTAATATTATTTCAGTACAATTTAATCAATCTTACAAAGTTTGAGCGGTCGTAAATGTTTGGTATTAACAACCTACTGCTCAAGAGTGTCAAAAATTCACGAACATTAATGTGATTATCTCCGGTTCTGTTGACATCCATGTTTATATAAATAGCATCAAATCGTTCAAATTGTCATGCAAAATGGATTTCGGTCTTGGAATTGTTTCTTACTAAAAGTTATTAAAATTTTATGGAATAGAATAAAATATTTTAATAATGAAATGTTCATACTACTGAAGTGATAATTTTGTATCCAATGAATAAATTCATACTTTCAACTATCTTACAATTAGATTTTTTTCCTTCTTTAAATTCAATGGATATGAAATAATTTTGGCTTTATACCATATACGATTCCACGAATTAATCTGTATATACATGAAAGTCGTCGCAGGAATTATTAGTAATGAATTTCTTTAGACATAACTTATCTAATCTTTTGAACATGTTTGCAGATGCATGTTTTTTTTATCATGTCAGAATATGTTCCTGTTTTTGGGATGAGGCTTTTCGCGTCAACAAAAATACGTAGGTGAAAAATAGAAATTTTATCATCTTTACGAGAACCTTAAAAAAATCAGCTTTTAATAACGTTTTGCCATCATATTTACAAAAGTTCTGATTTAAAAAATAAATTAATGACTACTGCAAACGAAACCTAGATAAATGTCAATTTGAGCACGTGATTATATGAATAGCAAATAAATAGGAAATGTGATATTTTTTAAACAATAAATGCGAGACAAAGTTTTTTGGATCGTTTGCAATGCTAAAGCGACTCATTCAATGAAATAATTAAAATGAATAAAAATAAAATTTAGCTTGAACTAGCACGTGTGCTTGATCGTTCAAAAAATTATGTTTTGACATGAAACATTGAAATATGCATTGCAGATTTCATTTTAATCTTTTTTATTCATTAACGTTTAATTCTTATTTTATGCTTGTTTAATGTTAATTTATTTAATTTTCAAGGAAATAGGAATAAAAATAACGTTTGGAAAAAAAAGGGATGAATTTTTTTCTTTCAATGTTTAGAATTTCTTAATTTTTAAAATTATAAAAAACAATTACGTCATTAAAATATATATTAATTATACTTTATTTAGAGATAATTTCATTTTAGTTTTAATTGTAGTAAACAATTAATTCTTCAAAATGTTCCGTAGATTCTTTTATGCTAAGTACGCTAACTTTAAGAGTCACTTTAAATCCAAGTCCTTTAAAACTCTTTTCTCGCTTCTTCAGGAAAGTAGTAGGATATTTTGCATTCAATTTAATCTGTCCTCCTCGACAGGCGCTCGTCTCTAAAAATAGCTGAAAAAGATCTTGCTTCAGAAAATGCTTAGCATAGAGCCTTTGAACTTTTTGAAACTTGACCTTAAGGCAAACTCCTTTCAGCCTAACTAGTAGAAATATTTCAGCATTTAAAATAATTTTGCTGAGAATCGTATATTCTATTCCTTTGAGGCTGGATGGTGGAATTGATATGCAATTTCAATTTCATTTCACTAAAGGTTAAGAAACGGAGAACAATATCATTTTTTAATAAAAGATTTAGTAAATTTTCCAATTTTAATCGTTATATAAGTATCAATTTACTGAACTTAATCGTTTAAAAACATGCTTTTAAAATGATTTACTGAATAAAATTGAATTCTTCTTTGATGAAATGTTTGCTATTTTAGATAAAGCTTAGCTATCTCATTTCAAAATGGAACCTGGGTCGGTATAGCCTGGTTGGTTGAACTTTGTACTCGTATCCCATTAGGTTGCGAGTTCGAACCTCGACGACCGAAGTTTCCCCGAGTGTGTGGTGGTTGGCGCTCGTTAAATCTGTCGAAATCACAAATTCTTCCATGTTGAGAGTAATCGCACTGGGGGAATTGGGTCAGAGGGGATCGTTCTCTGTTCCATATCTAAATTACGATCTGTTTGAATGAATGAAAATGCATGAATGAAGTCCGCCAAATGAAAAAGGTTGTGACATGCATGTAGCTAAGTCGTACTCTTGGCCCTAGATGGCGCTACTGAAAAACGAGAGACGCTCAATCGGTTTAAATTTCTGACATGTCAGCGGGCTTGAAAAACTCCATAAATAACAACAACACAACAACAAAATGGAATTAGCTTTCTATTTGTATATAAAATTTGGTGCTTAACTTACGTCACTTGGTAGCATTTTTTTTGGGGGGGGATGATTGTATACGAAACAATTAAAAAAAATTTTTAACCCTAATATTTGGTTAATTGTAACATGGTTTTTAATATTCCGCCTACAATATATATTATGCTTATTTTATAGTTACTTGAAAATTGGTACGCTTTTAAATTTCAATTAATAATATCATAAGTTTAAGCTATTAAAATATTTTTTTATAATAAGGCATTCTCTATTTTAATTTACGGCTTTTCTTTATAGAATAGAACTGTCTTAATAACTGATTGAAAGTCAACTTTTTAACTACAAATTTTACATTTTAGTGGTCGAATGCTAATTCATTTTGCTGTTATGAAAACATAATATAGTTTTGATTGCAAAATATACTATGCAGGCATGAACAATTGTTTTTTTTTTTTCGTGAAAACGATGTTAACAAGTAGATCATTCAAGAGAAAAAATTAGTATAGGGTTTATGTTGGTTTTATTAGATGCTAAAAATGCATTTCGTTTTACTAATAAATCATCAAAATATTGGCGCTTTATTGAGAAATTTTTTTAACTACTGGTCAGAAATCACTACACTTGAAAGAATAAATATACTTTCGAATTTAATTTAAGAAATATGGACAAGTGGACTATAGACTTGCAGACTTGTGTCTACAATTTTATAAGGAAACGTGATGAAAACAATGCATCTGTAACAATAAGAGCTTTTAAAGCTTACTGTATATAACTGATTTCAAATCATTTTCATCATTTAGTCTATTAGAACTACAGGGTAAGTCAAAATGAATATAGCGATTACAAACGGCTATAACTATTTAATGAAAAAAGATATATCGATAAGATTTACACAGAATGTAGACGGAACTTCAAAATTTATTAACGTAAAGCGCACGTGCAGCCAAGCGGATGCCTGCGCATGCGCGAAATCGAACTTCGCAACGACAAGAAACCTGTTCAGCGCGGCGTCTCATTAGTGGAAATGGCTAGTCCCGTGCAGAAAGCATTCTCTGTGTTGGAATTTCACAGTTGCCGTTCTGTTATTACAGTGCAGAGAAAATTTCGTCAGAGGTACAATGAAGAACCTCCAAATGCGAACAACATACGCAGATGGCATCGGATGTTTGAGGAAACAGGATGTTGACACCCTGTGATTTCTACCTATGGGGTTATGTGAAAGACAGAGTGTTTGTGTTTCCCTTGCCCAAAACAATTGAAGAACTGAAAGTACGCATTTGTAATGCGCTTGAGTCGGTTAATGAACAAATGCTTCAGAATGTATGGCGTGAAATGGAATACCGATTAGATGTTGTCCGTGTGACCAAGGGAAGTACCATAGAACATCTATGACTTCTGTATATAAAATTTTGAAGATTCTTCTACATTCTGTGTAAATCTTATCGATAAATTTTTTTTCATTAAATAGTTATAGCCGTTTGTAATCGCTATATTCATTTTGACTTACCCTGTATTTCATGGATTTTAATTTAAAACTGTAGGAAACCTGAATTTCTTTGCCAAGTAGCTATGGGATTCGATTTGTTCTTGATTTTAGAAATATAAATAGGTGATCAAAATTTTCAGATGTTTCAAGGATTCTTTTTTTATCCTGCTAGATTAAAAATAATATTCCATACTTGTTAATTACACATTTTTCTTGATATCATCTCAAAATTAATCAGCTTACTTATTTTAAGAAACTGGCGATATTTCCCAAAATGATTTTTTATTTAAAGGCTTTCTTTGTAACTCAAAATTTTGTTGAAAATTATTTATTTGAAGTAAAAATGAAAATGATCTTTCAAAGAATTATAAAATTGAATGTTTTACTGCGTACTTTAAATATTTCTGGGTGCCCAACTCTAAATTTTTAATAGAAGAATGTTTTAGGTTAACCCTTCTTTGCATGATTTTTTCTTTTTAAAAAAAAATTAGGGCGATGTAATTAATGCTCTAGATTAAAGGAAAAATATTTAAAAAAAATCTTGGTGTAAATAAAAATATGTATTATGTAAAAAACAATATGATGGAGATTTACATCATCATGCATTCTCACATATTTAGCTCAGTACTAAATAAATAAAAAAATATTCTTTACTAAATCTTCTTTATTCTGTATGATAATTGAATTAATTAATAATTATTAATAATAAATTAATTTTCATAAAACAATTGAAAATCTCGCTCATTTCTTCCAGTCACAACAAACAGCGGAATGACAAGCTGTAGGCCTGACAGTGACGTTTGCTATTTTTTGACAACTGCGTTTTTTTGTACGCAATAGTCGCTTAAAAAGTTGCCAGCAACAACAAATTTACAGTACAAGGGCTTTGAGTACCTTTTTTGTTGACTAAATATTATGATGGAAATTTCCATCATCATGCAAAGAAGGGTTAATTCCAATACCAATATTTCTAAAAATTTTAGAAACTGTGAACTAATGGAAAGTTTTTTAATATAGATATTAAAAAAACAATAGATAATTTTGGAATTCTAATGATTTTTCAGTTGTTTTAAAATAATTTTTTTCTAAATTCGTTTGTGAATGATAAGTAATTAATTATATTATGTGTTATTTAATTTCTAAATTAATGAGAAATATGTTATAAACTTTTATCTTTATTATGGGTTTACGAAACTTAATACTAAATTTTACTTGGCATTTTATTTTTGTAAATTACTTTTCTACAAATTAGTAGAGAAAATATGTTAAACACTTTAGAATTATTTTAGACAAATTTTTAAACCTTATTAAAGTGTGATTCTTATTGGATGCTGATTTTAACAATAATTTGCACGAAATTGTTTTCAAAGGAAGTATCAGAAAATTGCATCATTTTCGTTCCTTTTCATTCACAAATTATTTTCAACATTACAATAAATCAATTTTGACTTCACTTCTTAAGTATGCTTTACATTATTATGAATTATTACATAATAGATGTTATTTTTTTTTTCAAATACCTTAACTCATAAACCGAGAATGAGAAAAAAACTGTATTTTGTTACCATCATCAAATTTAATCCCATCAAAAATTGTGTTTAAAAAAAGAATCTCTTCAGATATAAAATAAAATATCCATCATTCTTTTCATCTGTATGAAGGAAAACACGGTAATGTTTGAGTAATCTTTTTTTATTTTATTTATCCATACACTTCAAAAATAATCTTAGCCTAGTCTTGAAAGTCGGAACAAAAATAACTGAAGCTGTTATTTGTACAATAAAATGTTGAAAATGTGCTTACGTATGTCAAACTTTTTCCTCCCAATGATTTTTCCAAACAAAACGGAAAGCCGTTTAAAAGAAAAGTGCATTTCTCGTCAACTTTGGAGCCTGTAAGCTGATTTTTGCTTTTCTTCTGGTGTTATTTTTTTTTCATAAAGAAATACTCTTGAAACATCTTTGGAATGGTAATGCCTCAGTGATATTCAACCAGATCTTTCCTGTGCATCGATTTTTCTTACGGCTACACACTATTTACTGAGGAATTTATTTATCAATAGTAAAACTGCCTGCTTGAATTGTTTCTTTACTGCGGTTAACGTCCTTAACGGTACATGGAAAATTATGATGTGCAATAGCGCCGCTACACGCCGTAAAGAATCACTGTCTTAAGCTTTACGACTCGTAGAACACTAGTTTATTTACACCACTTAAGCTGAGTAACAATAAAGGAAGCCTCGCGGTTAAAGTGAAACAGATGTTCCACAACAATTCAAAATCTTCTTTACCGGTGTCATTACTCGAATCGTGTCTGGAGTGCTCGTTAGACAGAACTGCTGAAAAACAATTCTCGTGCACTTTTCCATTATGAAGTCCAAATCTGACTTTTCCTCATTTTACAGAGCGAATAAAATTCCGTCTTGTCTTTTCTTTATTCTTCTCCCTTCCCCCTCCTTTATTTTTTCAAAAAAAAAAAAAAAAGATTTTTATCGTCTTCTCATTATACGATCTGAGTAAAGGTTTTGGGGTCTTAATTAAAATTCTACATCTGCACGAGTATACCTGGAAGCGTCATTTGCTTTTCTCCATTTTATAAAACGACTAGCTTATTTTCTTTCTTTCTTTTTCTTTTTAATAATCCTCTATTTGTAATTTCATGGAGCTGTTGGCACTCAATATTTGTTCTTATTCTTCCTTTCTGATCTTATTTAACTAACTGATCGAAATTAAATTCAGAAGATTAACAAAAATATTAAGATTCGTCGAATTTTAATGTTTAAGCCTGTTTTTAATCGTCGAGCCTTTTGTTAATCCTGCTGTTTTAAATATATCATTTGAACAAAGAATTCAAATTCAAGTAAGTAAGAAATTCAGCGACCCTCTTTTAAGTTTACTACACTTCAAATAGCTATTATTAATTCCAGAAAAGTTTCGAAGAGTAAATTGAGGAAGTAATTACTATAGAGGAAAAGAAAAAGAAAATTCTGAAAAATATTAATAATAGAATGTACAATTGACAGAATTTTTTTCTCGTGATTTCTAAAGTAGTATAATAGTATAAATAGAAGCTATAGAAAAGCAGGATGAAATATAAAGAATATAATAAAAATAAGATGGAACGTAACACAAAAACTAAAATTTAAGGAATCTCTTTATCATATCCTTTTTTTCATAGCCTTCCTTGTTGATACGAACATTCAATACTGTGTTCTTTGTGTGTGCATGTGTACAATGTGTGTTTCGTTTTATAATTCTTTAATTAACCTCTTTTTTAAAAAATCGTACTATAATTTGAAACAAAATGGAAAATAATGATAAAAAGTGAATATTTTTTTGAATGACTATTTTAGATTTTTTTGAAGCCGGCTTGCTGGCACAGAGGTAGCGCGTCTTTCTCGTGATCTGGGAGTCCCGGGTTCGAGTCCCGGTTAGGGCATGGTTGTTCTGTATACGATCTATGAGGTGTGTGAATATGCCCCTTTTTACAAAGGGTCAGGCGAGTATGTAGCTAAGTTGTACTCTTGGTCCTGGTTGGTTTCAACGACAAGAGACGCTCATTTGGCCTAAAATCGTTGACGGCCGTCCGTCAACGCGCTTTTCCATGGCAAGTGCATTAGAAACAAAAAAAAAAACAGATTTTGCTGAATATTTTTATCGTTGTGTTTTAGTAGATCGATGCGTGATACTTTTTATCCTAACAACTCAAAATTATTTACATAATTTTCGCGATATTTTTATATTAGTGCGTGACATTCATAACATTGTAAAGATATCATATATTAGCTTGGGCTTGCACAAGTGTTCAATAATCATTAACTTTATACATTTCATATAATTTTTTATTATATTTAAGAAATTCTTATGCATGAAAGTTTTAAGTTTGCTTAGTTAAATTTTTTGGAATACAAAATACAGTACAGTTTTTAAGTTTTATGAAATGATCTAAATGAGCTTGATAAATAAAGAGATTAATTCAGCAAAGCGAGTTTTAATATTGCTGAATCGATTAGGATCTCACTTCGCAGTTGAAAAAACATTTTAATCGGACCATGCAACAGAAGAATTATATTTAGCGCCTCATAGGAATTTGGAAAATTATTTTTTCGTTGACTGTATGGATTTAGGGGCTATAGGACTTTTAAACTTTTAATTTTTCAAAAACATTTTTAAATGCATGATACTGAAACCGTTGTGAACATTACTTGGAACATTATAACAATGTTCAGAAACCGTTCCGGCACTTTTACAAGCCTGCTGACATATCTTCAGAGATTTCAGCTGGATAAGCGTCTCTAATTTTTAAGTAGAGCCATCTAGGGCCAAGACTATGGCTTATCTACTTCATGCGTTACATTCACTTGCTCAGCCCCTTTTTACATAAGGGCACATTTACACACCTCACAGATAGTACAAAGAAGAGGAACAACCATGGCCAAACCAGGACTCGAACCTGGAAAGCCCAGAACATGGGGAAGATGACACATAATTTTGTATTGTACACGTGTGTACGTAAGTTAGTTTCAGAGATGTAGTCAAAAACATAAAAGTCGCTGTTGATTTTTCATTCAGAAATGTTTATTTTAAAATATATTTTTTCTTCAATACTGCATTTCTAGAGTTTTCAGAGGGCTGTTTAAACAAAAAATTTCCGGGTACATAATAATGAAAATCATGCAAAATTCAATCATTATTATAAATACATTTTTTTCCACTGTTTACTGATATACTTAAAATATTTTTAATCATCTTTTAATAACATAAATAGTAAAAAAAATTCTCTCGTAAGTCTATTAAAATGTTTATGACTTTACACGATTATCAATTTATGCTCTTTGGAAGAAAACTGGTATAACATTTGTTTATAAAAGGTTCTTATTTCCTGAAAAGCTCCTCACTCAAACAATGTCTGGCTTCGATAATTTATACAGAACATGTGTGTTTGTTTTTGCACATATATTGTAATTGATAAAAATAATTTTTAATGGATTTAAAAAATTCATTGTTATGAATGATGATGATGTCGTGTCCGCTTTTTACCACAGAAAGAGGGGTGCAGTAGCTTCTGAGGGTATGGACCCCTGAGCATCCGAGGGCAGAAGTCTGACTTCTAGCTCATATGAGGATGAAACACACACACATTCGCTTGCACAGCCCCTTTTTTACAGGGGGGTACATTCACACATCTCACAGATAGCACACAGAAGAACAACCTGGCCCAAACTGGGACTCGCACCCAGACTGACAGAACATGAGGAAGAAAACGAGCTTTCTGAGCCAGAATGCTGGCAGAGTTATGAATTTCAATGTCTTATAAAATTGTGGTAAAAAAATCTATTGAGATTAACAATTTTTTCTATCGTTAGGTAGAGTCTCATTGTACTAAATTTTGAAGTCTGTTTTAGGCGTCAGAGCCCCTTAATAATTATGCTTATAAATATTAATTTACTTTCTGAATTCCACAATACTGTTTCGTCCACTAAGTTAATCCAATATTTTTTTGTTTTCCTTTTGTAGTCGATCTCAACAAGTTTCTATACCTTCCTGCTCGAAAGGCCGATCCCACTCGACCACTTCGATTCCCTCGAGCGCATTCAGCCGGCGGAACTCCAGGGAAAGGAAGACCGTTTGTAGCCTCCACCCTCTCACCAGTGCTGAGATAGAAGCGTTCCACGAGGCACACGCACAAGGAGAAGATGATTTGCAGGTAAGTAACTCGAAATATTGGTGCTAACTATTTATCAAAATCAGCGTTCGCAGATTTTTTGATGTGCATGGTAGTATTACCTCGACTGAACATTGGTTTTTAGTCAATGGACTGAGGTAAAATTCATTTTTAAGAAATGGAAATTTAATATTGATGGCAATCTGGCAATTGCTTTTGAAACAGTATGAATACTAGTTTGAAACGTTTATAACATTTTGATGTTGTCACCAGTACTGTGTGCAAAAGGCTTCCAGCGAGTTTATAGTCTTAGTATACTCAGATTCGGTCAATGTAAGGACGGATATTGCTACAGCCCTCAGTATACCACAACAAATCATGTCGATACTGCTACGTTCAGTGGTGGCGGGATGGTCGGCTGTACAGAAGAAGAAGAAGTATTAGTATACTTGAGATAGATCAATTTCTTTTTCAAGTATTCTTCCATTGAAGATTTTTCCGGTAAGTAACTCAAAATGGTTGGTTGGTATGGTTTATTGGCGCAATAGCCATATTTGACTATACTGCTCCAAGCATACGGTAAATTAAGGACATACATTTAAAAGAGCATGATTTTAGAAGGAAGTGTAAATAGTTAAAACAATTAAAAATGGGTAGATAAAAATATTAAAATGTGAGTCAATAATTAATGTAAATGCAAAAACCAAGTTAAGGAAACGCATTTAACAATAAAAAGGACAAACAGGCAAAAAAAATTGTCAAATACGGTTGATGAAACCAATAGCTCTTAAAAATTTAAAAATATTTGGGAGGTATTTTTCACTCACTAAGTCTTTCAAGTTAAGAGAAGAAGAGTAAAAATATTCACAACGATAAGTATTAAAATCTGGGCATTCAATCAAAATATGTTTCACGCTAAAAACAATGTGACAAGTGGGACACCTTGCAATCCTTTCACCCAACTCGGAATAGTGAAACTATTAATACTTTATCAAATACAAGGGATGGGTATTTAATAGTGATGGTAACTTGATAATTGCATATGAAGTGCAAAGTATATTAAATTTAAACTTTTATAACCTTTTAACGTTTTCGCCAGTATTATGTGCAAAATCTTTCAAATGCTGCTGCTATAGTCTAAGAATACTTGAGATATAATTATTTCTGCTTCAAGTATTCTACGATTGAAGATTTTTCCTATAAGTAACTCGAAATAGTGAAACAATTAATACTTTATCAAGTAGAAGGGATGGATACTTAATAGTGATGGTAACTTGATAATTGCATCTGAAACACAACGAGTATTAAATTAAAACTTTTATAACCTTTTAATGTTTTCGCCGGTACTATGTGCAAAATCTTTTCAATGGTGCTATAGGCGAAAAATTCATGAGATAGACTTACTTTGACTTCAATAATTCTTAACGATAATTTGACGGTAAGAAACTCGAAATAGTACGATATTAACTGTTTATCAAAAGAAATATTTGCAGATTTTGAATATGCATGAATGACTATGCACTTGCTTGGAACGAAGATTACTATTTTATTAGTGGGATAAGATCAAATGCATAAAGGTTACATTATGTATGAAGAACTGAAGTTGGAAATTTAATAGTAGTAGTCAACTGATGATTACATCTTAGACAAGATGAGTACTAATTCGAATTGTTTATAACATTTTACTATGTTAAAATTGAAGAATACTTGAAACAAAAGTATTTTTGCTGACAGTTTAAATTGAGAAATCAGGCGTTTCATGGTCTGAGAAAAAAATAACAAGTTATTTTTTCTCGCAACTGTCCTGTACCTCTTGTTGTTGTTGTTCTTGAGTTCCGCTTTACAACGGAAGGAGGAGTGCAGCAACTTTTTAGGGTATGGACACCTGAGCACCCGAAGGCAGAAGTCTGACTTTTAGATCACACACATCACGAACCCCTTTTTACAGGGCGGACTTCATTGGTGCATTTCATTTATTCATCCAAAGATAGTAATTTAGCTCTGGATAAAGAGAATGATCACTTCTGACCCAGTACTATCAGTGGCATTACTCTCAACATGGGTGACTTTGGGACCACGACAGATTTAACATATTCCAGCCACTACATACACGGAGAGTCTTTGACTTGCGGATTCGAACTCGCAACTCAAGGAATTCGAAGCCAACACCCTACCAGCCAGGATATTCCGGCCCTTCTTTACTTCTTTAATTTATAATTTGGTCTAAAACAAAAGAAGGAAATGTTCTGAAAAGATTTAAGAGTCTGTAGAATATCTCGAAGCTGTTACTCCTTAGATATTACAAAGACAGTTAAAATCCTATATACCGATCGATTCCCCCAATTAGTTGATTCATCCTATACACCTAAAAAGCTGATACTGCTTCAGGTATTTTAGGATTTCAATATTCCAGTTCTAGAAGCAAATTGTACTCATGTTGTTGACTGAATTGGAGTGTTCTATAAATTTCAAGCTAATATTGTCTTGCCTCTGCTGTAATTATGTATTTGCCTCTCTTAAATTTCCAGACCTTGCATAAATTTATATTGCTCCACATATCTCCATTTTTAAAACCCTAACGCTTATGTCGATTTGGATCGAGAAAGATAGTTTTTTTGTGATTTCAAAGGCAAAATAATATGTCCATCATTATAGTGGTCCATTAGCTAATTTCTAAACTCACTGAGATAGGCATTTCCTTCTATTTTGAAGGAATGCTTTGAAAGAGGCAAATAATTATATTCTATGCTGCATCAATCAATCAATGTAGAAAAGCAAAATTAAGTAGTATAAATTTTATATAATCTTCTTTTCCCGTAAACTTGAATATCGTTTCTAATCAAGCATTTTTTATTAACCAAAACAGTCTATTCAAGATATTTTGCGTGACTGTAAGGTTTCTTTTAAATTAAAAGTCGGGCTTCGTGGAAATTTCAACCTATATTTTGTTTACCATTAGAGTTAATTAAACTCCTTTGATATACCTTCAAGTTTTAATGGCATTCACAAAAATTTGAGATTGAGATTAAAACGCCATTAACACGCCTACAGAATGAATCGAGCTTTAGAAGAGAAATAAAAAATCCTTTTCTCAGATGCGTGTGCGAGTATTTCTTGCCTTATTTTTCTTCATTTCCACCTACAACTTCAACAACCCCTAACCTAACGTTGGAGTGCTGAAAACATTCACAAATTGAATAAATTACTTCACGTAGTCTCAGCATAATCGGATTTCATTAATGAAAGCAATGTATTCTGGGTAAATTTTGCAGGTGCTCTAATAAGATAATGTGTTTTCGGTATATGCACTTAAAATATTCTTGGAAAAGATATTAAAGAGAGACGGGAGGTAAAATGCTTTCGCTATTATAAGCTTTCCTTGACATATCCATTAATTGTTTTCATGTCGTTTCTAATAAATTTGTTGAGAAGAAGCAGAATAAAATGTGAAAAAGTAACTTGTTTAACGAATTCTACAGGGTGTCCAAAAAGTTCCCCTACTGATGATTTGTGAATTTATTTTACAAAAACAATAGGCTTAAAAAGAATTATTTTTATGCCAATGATAAAAAGCACTTTTAACATAACTAAGGAAAAATAATAAATGTTCAAAATGTCCATCCTTATCTTGGAGACAAAGCTGAACTCGTTTGCGCATGTCCTTCGAAACGCGTTTTAACATGCTAGGAGTGATTTCTTGTATCCTTTGGGTGATTGCGATTTTCAAATCATCTATTGTTTGAGGATCACCTTCATAAATTTTTTTCCTTTAAATATCCCCACAGAAAAAAGTCCGGGATGGTCAGATCAGGGGATCGAGGTGGCCAAAGATTTTTTGAGATAATTCGATCGCCGAAAAAAGCTTCAAGCAAGTCCATGGTTTCATTGCTCGTATGGTAAAATTTAATATGCTTGAAAAAAATCATGGAAAATGATTTTTTAAATTTGGAGTACGGGAACTTTTCGGACACCCGGTATTTTGCTCAACGAGTGGTAGGAAATACTGTAACGTCACAAGGTGCCTGTGCCAATCTGAATTGAATACATATTTGAGGAAATATTTTATGCAAAAAATTTTATCCGGATAGCGTTGTCGAATGCGACTTCGTAGATTTTAAGAAAATACCTGTACTCCTCGTGATTTCTAGTCTGGATTTTGAACTACAGACGAACAATAGCCACATCAAAAATCTAGTAGAAAAACATAGCCAAAACTGGATGACGATTTAATCTAGAGAGAAGGGAATAACATTTAAAAAGCATAACAACGAGTAAAATTAGAAAAATGCTGAAATAATGGGAAATTATTGCATCATACGTTGAGAAACCTTTTATAAGGCAGTAGCATTTCTTCCTACGAACTCATTTAATTATAATCATGTTTCCATTTTTCCTCAAATTGTATTGTAGCCGGAGACAAAGGTCTTTAGATAATTTTCTTGATAAGCAAAAGGTATCATTATAAATAAGAAATTGCAATATCATGAATTTGTTTAAGTGATTTTTTGGAATAGAACGCATTTGCCTACTTTACATAGATTCCTATTCAAAAAATTAAAAAAAAATGTTTCGCCTAACGAAATGTTTTGCATTACGAATATAGAACGAATTATAATTATTAAGATATTTTTCATTATATATGTTATTTCCAAGGAAAAACTTTCAAATAAATGTTTTTTATTAGAAAATAGAAAAGCTAGAATATTGTAGACTTTTGTCGGTTTTTATATTATTTAGTTTCAAAGTTGAGGCACACTAATCATCGATGATTTACTTTTTGATTATATCATTAAATGCTCTATTCAGAGATTTGTCTACCAAAGAAAATATTATATATACATGATTAATCTTAAATACAACAAATGTATCTTAACAGGTCCTTTAAAGTAAAGTGAAAATTTATTTTCTCAGAAGAAAAGATATGAAAATTTAGTAATGTCAAGATAAAATAAAGGGAATAAAATTTTACTATTTTCAAAAGTTTTAAACAAACGAAAACTACATCACGTTTCGTCATTTAATGTATAAAATTTCCAGCTATTCGCAATTCTAGCGTCAAGTATGATTTTTGAATACTAGTTCCCGAGAGTCAAGGATTTTGTGAAACGAAAGTCTCTGAAATCGTCTTTGAAACTTTCTACTATATATACGAATGGTAGGAGAGATGAAGACATTCATATATTTAACAAAATTTAGTACTTCCATACATCATTGTTACTGTATTCATATAATCCAAGATTGAGAAAAGTTTACGCTTCTATAGTAATTCTTTTTTCTATTTCTACTATTAGTTCATACTCTCCCTATATATATATTTATATTTTTTGAAGATTTTTAATCGTTAATAAAATACTTATTATTCATCCATTCAAGTTCAAAGGCATTTTTTAAAACCTGTAGTGGATGAGGATACTAATACAGTTTTTTCTGAATAATGATTCATTAATGAATTTTAATCAATTTTTAATACTTTAAATAGAGTTTTAGCAGTTTGTGATGAAAATTGAAATCAACAGGCAGTAACACAATCGGTAAAATGTAAAGATTTCAGTATTCTTCACGTAAAGGTGAAGAATGCGAATTTCATTCTTGTGAAAATCAATAATTTTTTTAATAAATTATTTATATTAATTGTAATTATTTAATAAAAAGTAACTAAAATGAAAATTTTCTGCATCTAAGTAGGAATTAACTTTTAAAATGTTTTATATTGCTTAATCTTAATATTATTTGCAACTTTTTACATATTTAAAGTTATATATAACACCACTATCTTCTCAGATTAGCACGCATCTTACTGTAATATTCAAAAAGTGTATTTCTAGATACAGTTTCTTTGCGAAAATAAGTTATTATAGTTTGACCTGAAAATAATTCATTACGTTCATCTGTTCGTACTCGACTTGTGAGATGCCCTGTCTTTGAACGTAGTAGTAGTAAGAGTCCAATCTAAACTGCGAATAAAAATAGCATTTATAAATAAAAAGTAAAATATATCTCAAACTTATCTGATTATATTTGATTAAGAATTTTAATAAATTCTATTTGAAAAGTAAATCACCAGTATCAATGGAATTGAATTTGATGAAATGTACATTAATTTTAGTTGTTTACATTAAAATGTAATAAATAAGATCGTTAGTTATATTTTTTGTGATTTTCTAATTAATTCAGTTATTTCTTTTTATTTGAGAATAGTTTCATACAGCATTAATCGTCAAATATTTCAGCATTTTATACATCTTTCATATATATCCAAGTTCTTTTTTATAACCAGAATAGAAATCATAGCCTATGGATACTGTTCGTCTCGTTGTTAATACTTTTGTTTCTGTTTTCTTTCTTGGTGTATTCAAATTTATTTGGATCTGAAACTTCTGTTTACAGAACTCCGCAATAAGTATAACATTTTTCGAATTTTATTCCTTTGGATGTCATTCCTTCCAAATTTGGAAGAAATTCAATTTTATATTTCATTCTCTTTGAAGATATGTATATATATGCCAAAAGTACTGACATATTCATTTTTAAAAACAAAGAAACTATAATATTAAAATTGACAAATAAAATCATTTTTATGTTCCAATGTATTAATCTGGAAATCATTGGATTAAACTTTGTGTTTCCGATGCTCTTGAATTATGAATATTGGTCTTGAAATAGTGTTTAAAGATTTTAAATTTAAAGTAAATTATATTGTTCTAAATCGTTTTATTTTCATTTTTTAAGTATAATAGCAAATGCTTTTTAGTGGGAAAAATTGTAGTTGAACAAGTTTGACGTAAGAGAATGTTTCAATTTTAAGTTGGCAATTTAAGTATTTTACTTGATTTGAATGCATTACTGCATTGTTATTTCTCCTGATTTTGAAATTAAAAAAAATTGCTTGCATTATATCTCTAATTTACTCTCTCTATCTAATCACTAAATAAATAGCTGTATATAGAACTTTTTTATGTTATTAGAAATTTAAATGTACAATTAATTTCCTTATATCTTGCCGAACCATATCATCCATAAATTCTTTAGATAAACCCGGAAAAGTAATGAAAAATGTTTTAAGTTCATTTTTACAAATTAGAGATATAACCAAATTGAAAAATAATAAAGCTAGAAAGATTATTTAATAACAATAAGATAAGATACTTAAATTTCTCTATAGCTTTAAGGAAGTATTAGTTTTGTTTAGAATACTCCAATTCTGAACACAAGTGTGTTTGCTTAGATTGTGTATATGGACCAAAATTAGGGAATACAGCAACCAGTTTACCTAGTCATTGAAGGATCTTACCATTAAAAATCAGTCTCTTTCCTTTCTCTTATTTTTGATTTGACTGGATTTAAGAGAATGTTCCATATTTCTGGATTTAATTTTATTCCTTTTTATTTTAATTACAAAAACACCATTCATTATTCAAAAGGTTGTTTATTGATATCAATAAGTGTAGCACAAAATGTTCATAAATCAATTAAAAATTACAATTTCTTCTTTTTTTTCCTTGTGAAAAGAATGCAATGATATTGTATTTTTCTTCTAGATTGTAATACTAGAATTCATATGCCTCAAATATTTATTTGTTGTTTGATGTTCTAAATTACGAGATCCGTTTTACATTACTACATATTAGAGAGGTCGATCCAATTAAAACTACCCAATATTTTATTACCTATTTGATCTACTGGCATTAATTAATCAACAGTTACCTTTAGATGCTAGACAAGTCTTTCAGGTTAAGCCGTTTGACCCTTTCTAGAATATAGGTGGCAGACTGAAAAGCAGAGGCGATCATTACTGCTTTTAATAATGACAGTAGAAACGCCTCCCAGGAAAATTTAAGAGAAAATAGTCTGCCTTGATAATAAGAGAGCGGTAAGCGATGGGAAACTTTCTGGTTGCCAAATTAATTATTTTAAAAAGATCATTACTTAAGTTAATGCTGCGGCAGAGAATAATTTTAAACTATAAAAATTTCTTGATCAAAGTGATAAAAATGCCCTTCTGGTTTCATTAAAGATAAATTAATGGGATGTGGCTAAATGTCATTTTTTGTGTTATTTGATGAGTTGGTTCTGTAATTTACCAACCATTTAAAGGAGACCAGGGACCTTTAAAATGACTTTTTTGCAATTTTGACCTTAGCAGTTTGAAATTTTACAGCCATTAAGAGTAACACTATAGAAGATGACACCTAAAATTTTAAAGCATTATATCAATTTATTTATGAGTTAGGAGGTTTAATATAATATTAGCGATAAATTAACATTAATGAAAAAGGATTCCAGGTGTTCCAAATTTGTTCGAAAGCTCTCCAATGTTTATTATGACTTATTCTAACCTTTCTGAAACAAAAGTTGGGATTATTCTTGAAATATCAAAATTAAACAATGTAATGCCTCAAAAATAATTAAACTTTTTTTTATAAAAATCAGTAGTTTTGAGTTATTATATTGGAGAATTTTGATATTTCGTACTCAAACTTCCAGATTAATCCCAACTTTTGTTTCAAAAGGGTTGGAGTGAGTAATAATAAACATTGAAGAGCTCTCGAACATATTTGGAGCGACTGGAACATTTTTCATCAACATTATTTATCGCTAATATTATATTATACTAACCCCCTAAATCATAAATAAATTAATATAATGCTTTACAATTATATGTGTCATCTCCTATAGTGTTATTCTTAATGGCTGTAAAATTCCAAATTGCGAAGTTCAAAATTGCAAAAAGTCATTTTAAAGATCACTGGTAGCCTTTAATCTAAGAAACATTATCTGGATATTTTATTTATCTAGTTTATCGCTTGATATTTGACCAACAAAAAATCTCACCAGTTTAATTTACAGATTTATTTCGATCATTTTTAAATCTACATCTTTTTTTGCTAAGGTGTTTATTAAAAAAATTCAAAAGGATGAAGAAAAAAAATGGAACATTAGCTTGAATCGAATCCATATTCTAAGTTCTGCCGCTTTATTCGAAATGATTTGGGATCTCTAATTATTCTGTTCGTATGGAACACTAAATGATGCGAAAATCTACAAAAATTCGAAAAAAAGAGAGAAAAACGGTTCTCGAATAGGGGAGAGGATGACGGAAATGAAGCGCTCAGATCCAACGCAAATCGAGCAGAAAGACCAAAAAATTCCTTAATGGGCTGACAAGGTTTCTAGAATTACAGAAAGATATGAGGATTGGATAGCTGGTTGCCTCCAAAATTGTTGAAAAATGAAATATTCCAGACTTCAGCATTTAGTATGTGGAAGGTATTCCATACTTTCATTATACTGTCTGTAATTTCTCTAGAAATCTATAATTAAATAAAACAAGCTGTGCAGCCACTGGTCGAATACAATTTTATGAATTCGCTATTAAAAACTACTTAAGTGCATCTAATTCATTTCCATCTTCGAGAAGACCGCAATCCATCTCATAATGTTCTTCTTAAAAAGCAATAAAGAATTTTGAAAAAAGATTAAGTTAAAATTTTATGCAATATTTTATGAAAAAAGCTATAATTCAAAATGCGTTTTCGGATTTGGCTCCTTTTTCCATGATCGTTTTCATATAAAAATAATAAAATACATTATAAAACAAAACAAGAATTTCTTTCATAGAATTTTGCTTCTGAAAATAGATATCTTGAAGTTTCTTTTTGTTCGTGAATGAGGAAATGAAAATGTATTGTTAATAGTAAATTCAATTTTAAAAGAGAAATTTGAAAAAAAAACCCGCATGTATTTGTAATGTCTTTAAAATTCCCAAAAATTAAAACTTTAGATATTATACTCAGTGTGAATGGGTTAACCTTGTAGAAGTGTAAGTCACTATTTTGATAGGTTTACAGAATATTAATGCAACACTAATGAAAAAGATCTAACTTCAAAAACTAATGAAACATTCGAAAAAATAAATGTCGTATTGTTATCATTTTGTAAGAGCTCGTGGATCCAAACATTAACATTTTTCTTGAATCTTCTAAATCCGAGAGCATTAAATATTATATGCAATAAATAGATATGTTTGCATTGTAATGTTTAAGTCATTTTTGTTTGCTTTGCAAAAATTAATGCAGCAAAAAAATTAATTAAGTATCCAAAAAACAGAAATATTGTAGTTGTAATCATATAATATACAGACATATTTTAATTGTAATCATATAATAAACAGAAATATTGTAATTGTAATCATATAATAAGCAGAAATATTATAATTGTAATCATATAATATACAGAAATATTGTAATTGTCTTATATTATCTTGTATTGTAAATATTGTAATTGTCTTGTAATATTGTAATCATTTTTAAAGATCTATTGGATCCAAGCTTAATGTTTCAGGCTAAATTAATTGAATTAGGGGGTTAACTCCATATAATTTTCTCTTAAATAAGTGGGACTAATCTCATTCAATTTTACGAATTAGCATAATAAAGTTGCCATCTCCCCCCCCTTTTTATACTGTCATAAAATTTTCAGCCTAAGGTAAAGTCGTTAACTATACGCTTCTTCAAATTTTCATAGGTCTATTTAGAATTAGTTCTGTACCTTATTATACAACGAAGAAAGCTTGGTATGCATCTTGTGAAACTTTTTTCTATTCAAATAAAATTAAAATTTGATACAAATCTTTTATAACAAGGTCACTTACTTATTTTCAGTTATATATCTCATTTCATTATTAAATTATCAAATTTACTTGGACAAGAATAGAAATCGGTTTATGTTTCGTTCAAAATTCGTTATGAATCTAAAATTCTCTTTTAAAACTGCACCCCATCTTCATTCAATTCCTACAATAAACTCACACTCTATCTTGTTCAAATTTTCAGTCGTTTATAAAATACTTTTTATTCATCCAATCAAGTTCAAATAAATTGTGTTAAACTTGTAGTGGATGACATTTGATGTTAAATTTAGTGAATGAATTAATATTTTCAAATATTAATTCATTCATTAAATTTAATTAATTAAAAACTATCTTTATCGCCAAAAATCTTCCTTTCCCAGCGAATAACGAATTCAGTTTGTTTTTTGCGCACACCAATGAGGTTAGGCTTAACATGTTTTCGACCGATTATTTTTAATGATTTTGTTTGTTTTGATGCTTTGAAAATCAAACATTGTTAATGAATCGATTTTTTCTCGATTCATTTTGAAGTACTTTCGAATTATAATAATACAGAATTTAAAAAATATAGAGAGAGATTTCTCATCTGTATTAAGTTACTCCAACTGGCGTAGAAAATTCACGTTGCGCTTCCACAATTGGCTTTGAGTCCTCAATTGGTGTTGAAAATTCAATGCTAGTGTAATTTTTTATCAATTATTCATAATAATTGTAATTGTTACGGCGGGATAGATTGGCTGGTAGGGTACATGTGGAGAGTAATACTATTGGGGTTGCTGGATTAGAGGTGATCGTTCTTCCTTCAGATCTAAATTACGATTTATGGATGAATAAATGAAATGCTGAAATGAAGTCCGCCCTTTGGAAAAAGCTTATGATGTATATGAGCTTCTGCCCTCAGGTGTCCATACCCTCAGAAGCTACTGCACTTCTCCCTCCGTTGTAAATCGGAACACGAGAACAACAACAATTGTAGTTATGTTATAAGAACTAACTAAAATAAAAAATGTCCTAACTTAATAAATTTTTTCTGATAACCTAAATAGGAACTGATTTTAATTTCTTTTATATATTACTTGTTTATCTAAAGCATTTCGTGTTTCTGAGCTATCCCACTTACACACATGAGAATGTACAGCCCGATTTACGGTCAATACTTGATATATTTAATTTAAAATTTAACAGAAATATACACTTATTATGCTTGAATAATATCCCAAATTTCATATATATAAATCATTGCGTTGTTTTAATTATCATATTGGCATTTATTCGTATATCAACAGCCAAACTTCTCCTTTTAAAATTTGGTTCAAAACTTTATGACCTATAATTTAGAATCTAACTATCCCTATTTCCACAAGAATTTTTGTACTTTATATTATACCGTCTTCGCCAACGATCGCCAACGGTTTAGTAACTCATTGGCGACGGATTTAAATTTGGAGATAAAAATCAATGGATTACACCATTGCCGGATTGGTTGGTTGGTTTAGCAACTCATTGGCGACGACTTCTAATTTGGCGATAAAATTGGACGGTATAATAAGTACTGATTTTTTTCGATATTTCCACCAATTCTTTCGATGTTTTGAATGTCAAATAATGTTGGAAAGATATAGAAACAGTGTATTTCATCATTTTATGCTAATTGTAATTTGTACCAAACTTTATCCATCCTGATTTTTGCATTTTATAGTATTTAAAGTTCTTCTGTTCTACTACACTCCGAAGACCTTCTGTAAATAACTTGCAATCAAAATTTGGTGGGAATCTACAAACTGTATATAAATATCATGCTCTAAATTTTATCCATCCAGCTCAAAGCACATTTTGAACTATCGTGTTCTCAAAGATATATCTATAATTCGAAAAATTGGATCTGAAACGTGGAGATTCTATTTCACTTTCAATAAAGTGTTCGAAATGTTCGATAATTAAAACACTTTCTGTTTATACATTTAAAACTACATGAACAATAAATTATTCTGTAATTAAAATTGTAAATTTAAGCCGTGCACGTCAGACAGCAAAGCATTCAAAGGATTTCAAGTTCCAAAAATTGATGACGATATAGTGTAGAGGAAAAAAAAACATTTGATTTTAATTTCCACGTATTTTAAGTTTATAAATATATAAAAGAAAACAATTGAAAGTAATATATAATGCGAAAACAAAGCAGTATATTTAACAATATTATATTGATATATTTATGCTGCCGTATGTTTGAAAGCAATTTATTTGGGAAAAACATAATATTAAGAGTTTAAATTAAATTAATCTATAGCTAATATTTGTTGTGTATCATATTTTCTTACCGAATTCAATGCATTTATTTATTTTATAAATACATCATGAATTTTTAAATAAAGTCAATCTGCGTCTATTATCATATGTTAAGAATATTAATTTTCTGCTAGTGACCAAACACATTTAATTACTGACGTATTCCTTGGAGAGTCCCAGTTTTATTTTTCAGTACTGCCTGTAATTTTGTTATTTTTGGTTTCCTCTTAAAGTAATTATTTAGATAATTGCTGTTTTCTTCATATTGTGCCTTCGATTATGTTCTTTCTGAAGAAATTTGCAATCCTGATTAATGCCAATTACATTTATGTCTACCTATGTTCGCTTTCATAATTAATTGGTACACTTAAGTATTTCTTTTAAAAAATGTATTAAGATAAGTGATTCATTTCTTTCGTGCGTTTAATTATTGTTAATAAATTGCTGTTATTTATTGTAATCTTAATTACTAATTGCTTATGCTGTAATTTAATAAGATATGACATTAAATAAGGTAAGAGATAATGATATGTCAAGTTTAATGAATACTTTATTAGAGCTGACTTTGAAGCGATCGTTTATGTATTTATTATTAATGTTTTTATTAAAATAATTTCAGGATATCTGAATAAATGTATTTTTAATGGTAAATTGAATACATATAGATTCCATAGTTTCCATTTTTGCATTTTTAGAAACATTATTAAATGAAAAACTGTTTTTCGTATTAAATATATAAAAATATATTTGTTGACTTAAATGATAAGCTATTTTTGATTATTGAAATATTTTTTTTTTACATTTTCACTTTTATTACTTTTAATTTATTTGGACTTTTGCTTTATTTAAAGTCAATGTTATTTAATTTGTATTTCGTCAAAAAAATACGTTCAGAAGAAACTAATTATGCATTTTTAAACTTTTACTCATTTTATTTAATGTTTTCAATACCTTTATAAGTAAAAGAGTATTTTTGACTTCAGATTAATTTTGGAAAAGGATGAATTAAATTTAAAAAGCTAACTTTAATATTACATTCAATAATATCCTTTTCGTTTTGATTAAAATTCAATGGCAGGTATATTTTCTGATTAAATATTTCTGAATGAAACTATTTATTTTTGGTACGATGTCTTTATTTTATTTAGTACTATACAGTTTAATTCTCATCTTCTAAATCAAATGCCACAGAAGCCATATCATTTGAAAGACTATTTTTAATATAGCAAGGAATACTTTAATTCGTGTATTGGACTTATTAAGAGATGGAAAATGAAAAAGTTTAGATTAACTCTTCAGTCAAATCAGTTATTAAGATCTGCAACAAAAGATACGGCGCATTTTTCTTATGGTTTCACAATAAATTTCATCACCATCACTGAATTTATCCCAACTTAATTTAGAACTGAATCAGTTTCTAAGATGGGATAAAAATTTTCTAGAGGCGTAGCTTCCAGAATTACTTTGACTAAATGACATCAAAAGTGCTATCTTTGTTCATGCGTATTTTTGAAGATCGTGTTCAGTGGTTTTTGTATTGTACTGTTTTAAAATGTTCTTTTATTTTTAGCTATGTACAAATGAAACTGAAGAGCTAGCTGTAATAATTTTTTTATAAAAGGCTTATATCCAACGGATATTAAAATTATCTACTTACAATACTAAGGAAATCTGCACCTTCATGCATAATTGTAAAATCATGGGTTTCAGACTTTAAACGTGATCGTACAAGCACTTTAAATACGGAGAATTCTGGAAGATCAAAATAAACCATTTCAGATGAAATCGTTAGAACAGTTTAAATCGAAGAATTAGAAAAATCGAAGAAAAAAGACTAGATTTGGCTAAGAAGAAAGTCCTGTTACACCATTACAATGCTTCAGTCATGAAGGTTGCCACTGTAATGGCAAAACTTCATAAACTTAAGTTTGAAATTATTTCTGTGTTGTGTGTTGTTGTTGTTGTGACTAATGCCACTCAATCAGCAGATTTTTTAAGCCTAATAAATGTGTCTCTTTGTTTTACAAGCAGCGCCATCTAGGGCCAAGAATACGACTTAGCTACACACACATCACAACCCTTTTTAGGGGGCGAACTACATCCATGCAAATTCATTCATTCATTTCATTGTTCAAAATTTAGACTTGGAACAGAGAACGATCACCTCTGACCCAGTACCCCCAGTGATATTACTATCAATATGGAGGACTTTGCGACCACGAACAAATTTTAACGAGCGCCAGTCGCCATACATTCGGGGAATCTTTTGGCCGTTGCATTTCGAACTCGTAACCTAAGGAGTACGAGTCCAACGCTCTACAAACCAGACCATCACCCTATTCTCCTAATATGATCTATTTGGATTACAGCTCCATTTCTAACTTGAAAACATTTTTTCCTGGAAGGGAGCTCTGTTTGAATACCGAAATCATCTCAGTGCCGAATGCCTATTTTGTGGCATCAGACGAAAATTCCAACATAGAAGTGATCCAAACATTACCGTTCTGCTGGAGATTTTTATAAATGAACTACGTTTGAAATAAAACAACAGTAGACAGATTTTTCTTTCTTCTCCTTGTTAAGCTGGAAACTTTTCTGCCCACCCTCGTATCTTCTACAATGTTGAATTTTGTTGATCTGATTTTTAGAAAAAGTGTTTTTAATTCTTTGTGCAAGGAAAAGCCAAGAGATTTTTATATTTATGCAGACCTTTATGACATTAATTTTTCCATTTCATTTAAGTGGATAAATTATTCAATACGTTTAGAATTACCTGATTTTTATTACACGTGAATACATAGTAGAATATATTATAAAAACAACAATTCGTTTCTTTGATTATTGTAAAGTGTTTATTTGCGAAATTACTTGATGAAATAATTTCGCACTGTGTGAAAACAAGTAAAAACAATATTTGATTTTATCTGCAAGAGCAAACATCAGCAATTCTTTACAAAACACTGAATCTTCAAAATTTTATTATTTTATCATTTTTTTCTTCAGGCTAAACGTGAAAATAAAAAAAAGTTGTGACAGTTTTGTAATCGTCAAAAATTCGAGCTCTAGATTTTGAGAATCTCTATGTTCCAGACCTTCCCCAGTTCAAAACGCAGACTTCTATAATGATGCCCATTTGTCTGTCGCTTTGTTTATTGGTTTGTGACAAAGGTAACTCAAAAATGTTTTGAGTAGACTGGCGAAATTTGGCATGTATTTATACTAAATTTATAGATTACAATGAAGTTTGGAAACAACGCATATTAAGAAGTCTGGCTGAATAACTTTCTGATTGGCAAAACTTGGTACATAGATTTATCATCTAGCATATAAATCATTATTAAATTTTGAATTAAATCTAAGTCTGATGTAATCTATTCTTTCGTATGCATGTAAACACACAAAATCTGAAATAAATGTAGGATATCCCACAGAGCTACTTTGTTTAACCATCATATGCCTACATTTTGTTTTATCAACACCCGATGGTAGACTAAATCAAAACAAGAATTGCAAAAGGTTAGATCATTTCCCAGAGGACGATATTTTTAATTAGTATAACATTCCAAAACAACGCCATTTATTGAGCTTTTGAAAAACTGTCCCAATTAATATTGAATCAGAGACCCCTCTAACATCCGTAAAAGAAAGGCGTCTGTCTCCATGCGTTAGTGATTCCCGCTCGCAAAGCTATGCGGCTACGCGGTAACATGTTTTCATTCATCATGTTTTCTTACTTCTAACGTCCCCCTAGAGGAAATAATCTAACTTTCTTTTTATTTAATATCTCCATGTTTTAATTCTCTTTAATATTTCCCTCTAAATACTCGCCCTGTAAATATTCCCCCTTAACTCTAAATAAATGCTTTTATTATTTTAAGAAAGTCTCGTCATACTTCGTTATTTTAATCTTGGTTTGGAAACTTACCCGTAAATATTTTTAAAAAAAACTCTAGACGTCACGCCACTAAAAAGAGTCTAACGTTTTTGGAAGATTTTGTTAGACTCCCGTATAAATAAGATTTAAAATTTTTATTTCAATCATAGGCAGTAGACATTTAAAATACGAGGGCTATCCAGAAAATAGATTACGTTTTGGAATAAAAAAATAAACAAAGTATAGGAAACACATTTTATTATATACAGATGAAAGCCACACTCAAATACTACTTTTCTACATAGTCACCATTCAAATTAAGACATTTATCGTAGCGATGTACGAACTTGGAAATTCCTTCGTCGAAAAATTCGGCCGCCTGCGCCTTCAACCACTTCGTTACCAAGCTTTTCGCTGATGATTTCGTGCAACAAACTTCGCGAAATTTGTGGAAAACTGAAAGAAAGTTCCGTTATTGTGAACTTTCGATTTTCACGGACTATAGCATCGACTTTTTCGCCAAGTTCGGCAGTCACTATGCTGGGTCTCCCACTTCGATCTTCGTCGTGAACATTGGTTCGGCCATTTTTAAATCTTATGACCCACTCCACCTTCAGTGATAATGTTGTCCCCATACACTTCACAAAGCTGCCGATAGATTTCTATCGGTTTACAGTTTTTTGCAGTCAGAAACCTTATTACTGCGCGCACCTCGCGGTATTTTCAATCGACGCAGACATTTCGAACCGTCGCAGTATCTGAACGGAGCACAGCACGAACCTCTCACTAGCCCGGCTAGATGCCGACTGAGCTGCGCAAAGCTCTGACCCCAAGATGGCCGCGCAAGCCCCGCCCCTAGCGGTCACAGACGAAAACGTAATCTACTTTCTGGATAGCCCTCGTACACTTAGTTTTCTTTACTATATTATGAAGTACAAAGCATTGGGACTCTGTGCATTTGAGTGTTTGTGGTTTGATTTGATTTATAAAGTTTACAGGGCTAAAACATTTCTGATTACGAAACGTTAGTCATAAGATATATGAAAACATATGGTTCACAAAAAAACTTGGGCATTTATGGAATTCATGATTATTGGCAAGATAGGCAAGAAAATAGCATCTTTATTAGAAAATAAGAGAAAACGTTTTGGTAAATCGCTCTCACTGATTAACTTAGGAAAATTCCTGCTTCTAATGCGCGGAATTTTTTAGCCAATCAATCGTGTGCTTGAAAGTAAATTATGTACATGAATATTCTCTCTGGATTAGAAAGCTTACCAGAATTTTAAACTCACTGCGCAAGTATTCGTTTGGCTGTGTAAATGAGAAAAAGGAGTTGAATTTTCTCCCCACTAAATTAGCCAATAAATGGCGCAATTTGGAAGTTTCTAGATAAACACCAAGAAGACAAAATTAAGATTTAATAAGATTTTAAATCAACAACAGCAATTTTACACTTTCCACGAGTCAGTAGTAATATATTTTTCACAAATTGTGAATAAATTTACCAAACTTTGTTTAGTGGCTTCGAAAAGTTACTTGCTTATACGCCTGTGTATAAATAACTTGTTACAGTTAAGGTTGCGGAGAAACTTAAGCCAAATTTGTAATCTTTTCTTATCCATTAATTAAAACTGTCTCTTTACTAATAACCCTGTTATTTGTCCTGCATCACAATTTTCTAAATTTGAAAACTGAATTTTCTCTAAAAATTGGTATTTCGGATTTTTTTTTCATATTTAATGCTGATATGTAGCTTCATACTTATACCATATGAGGGAAAATTAGAGACGTTCATTATTGGTTAACAATGTTTTATTTCGTAAATTAAGACTGCCTGTCTTTATAGATCAACGATTCTCGATTCAACTAATTGTTACTTATGATAGAAAATGGTCCTTGGTAAAGTACATGGTAATATGTTGTTTTAAAATTTATTTCACTTATATTAACATTTTTTAAGTCTGATGCAAGAACTATTTTGTCTTGAGCTTCTTAATTTATATTCATGATGTTAGAGGAAAGAAATGTACCTTAACTAGCTCTTAGAAATCTACTGCACGTTTAGAGAAATGCTTCACTATATTCATAGCGCACACGGCATATTAAACGCAAACAAATCTTACATATGCGGTGAAAATATAACAGAAATTAAATCTTCACTTAACGATTCTTTAATGTAGTAGCTATCTTGCCTCATATCGATTGATAATAATTTAATAAAAACGATATTAGAGTTTGTTTTTATTTATTTATTTGCCCTATATTCACATAGCTGATTCAAGAATTTTTAAGCACTGTATGGCCCACAGAAAAATGGTAGCAGCAATTGTATGCAAACATAATTGCATGTAATCAAGGAAAATTACTGTTAAATGTAAAATAAGCTGTGATAAAGTAATAACTAAATTAAAAAATAAATGGAAATGGAAATAAATCTCGGATAATAGTGCATCACCACGACATACACTCGATAACAAAAAAATCGACGCACCAAGAAAAAATAATCCCACTGCTTTGAAATTTCTTATGCATGAGTGTTTTGACCAGATCTGCAAATGATTAAATGTTTGTGTCCAATGAATGAACAGTTTGATCACCAGCGCACTGGAACTGCGCATCCAACAGATGTATATAAGGAGCAGTTCTTCAACGGTTCTTAAAACTTTCGGTTTAATTACGATTTAGATTACCTTTCAACAACTTAAAAAGTGCCTCGCCGCAGGGTTCGTCTTATTACGAGCAACTGTAAGAATTTGACAGAGGTCGCATCATTGGATTGAAAGAGGCCGAGTTGGAAAATTCGGAGAATCACTCGTCATTTGAGTCGAAGCGATGCGACGATTCGAAGATGCTAGTAAGGATGGGTGGGAAAAAGGCGGAGTTCAACGTCAGGATGGTAGTGGTCGACCTAGGGCCACAACAGATCGTGAGGACAGAGTGATTGCTCTATCAGCTGTCACAGCGCCTTCTCCGTCTCTATCAACCATCAGACGTTCAGCCCAAACACCAGTGTCCACCATGACCATTCACAGACGGTTCAGGCAGCAAAATCTACGCTCGCACCGACCGTTACGCCACCTGCCATTCACGCCTGTACACTGCTGAGCCATATTACAGGGTTGCATGGCTCGAGCAGGTTGGAATGATGTCGACTGGGGACGTATGGTCTTTAGCAATGAATTCCGCTTCCAATTGTGTCCTGACGATCATCGAAGACGTGTGTGGAGACACCCAGGGCAGAGGGGGGATCTTGCTTTCACTGTTGCATGCCACACCGGTCCTAAACAAGGCATTATGGTCTGGGCTGGGTTCTTTGATAGCCGAACCCCTTTGGTGGTCATTAGAGGTACAGTTACCGCACAGCGTACGTCAACAGATCCTAAGATTTGTTTTGCTATCGTTCCTTTTGTAGTTCCCACGGATTGTTTTTCGGCGAGACGATGCCACACCACATACGGCACGTATTGCTATGAACTGCCTGCAAGCTTGTCAAACTCTTCCTTGGCCTGCCAGATCGCCAGATCTCTCTCCCATCTAGCATATATGAGATATGATGGGAAGGCGATTGCATCTGCTATGGAATATTAATGACTTCTTTCGACAATTGGTGTGAATTTGGCAGGAAATACTATCGGTAAAAATCGGTCTATGTCATGCCGTGTGGCAGCTTGTGTCCAAGCTAGAAGTGGGTCAACACCTTATTGAACTTGTTATTGTAACTCTGAAATAAATTATTCAGTTGGTCTGAGATTTTAATCATTTACTATTCTGTACATTGTCCTCCTATCCACCAATTTTTGTCTCAATCGGACAACTCCTCTTTGGTGCGTCGATTATTTTTTTTTTTTGTTATAGAGTGTATTTACATTTAAGTTCTTCGTATCAGTTCTTTATCTAAATATACATTCTTCTCATATACATTCTGAAAAATTTTGTATCGTGGAAATTCTTTTCTTGAGATTTATTGACCAGATTCGAAATATGCTTTAAATTATGAAATAAAGAAATTGGTCGTGAATTCTATTTTAAATTCTCTTGTTTTATGTATGGCCTCATATTTGAAACATTTTCTTTAGCTATATTATTATTTGAAATAAATATTTTGCGATATTACTTTCCAAAAATAAAATAAAATGGCACACTGTTATTAATACTTTCATTATCAGTGTTTTTAACTCCTCAATTTCAATTAAAAAATAATAATTTTCCAATATTTTAATCTTTTTATTTCCATCAAAATTTTATGCTTTTAAATAAATCTAATCATTAATTCTTTTATTTCTTCGTAGCATAAACAATATTATATATTCCTATTTCTAAAATATATTCTTGCATAATATTTTTATTTGAATATTTTGCTCACAAGTTATTGAATTCCCAAATGTGATCTTTTGATATGTAAAAAGAGATATAATGTCTCAATGTTATTTATTTTCCTTTATGTTCAGTTTTCCTTTTTTTTTAATTTTCTTAATTTGGTATTTTTTTATGTTTCATTTCATTTAAGCTAGTATATCAATTCCTTTGCAAAATTTCTACTTTTTTCCATGTTTGCTTCATTTGCCACAAAGGATATATACATTATAGTTAAAAGGAAAACTGAATAAACAGTTATTTTGATCATTTTTGGTTAGACTGTTTATTTTTTGCTTAAGAATTCTGTAAACTGAGAAATAAAAAGTTTTTCTCAAAAATTTATATTTAATATTTTTTGTAATTAATATTTTTTTGAATTTGTAATTAATAAATTTTTAAATGATTTATGTCTTTGCTTTAAGCATTTTCATACTTTATATACTTATAATATTAGATCTTTTATTTCTGTTATTACTTCCAATTAAGACAAACAATGCCTTAAAAGTGATAATGTTCTCACATGATAACATAAGATTTGAAATAGTACTTTCATTTTTTTTCTTTTGCTAATATTATAAATCATGGCGATTCTTCGTTCACAAGACATATAAAAATAAGAGCAAAGTCGAAGAAAATCCACATATAAATCTTAACGTCGAATAAAAGTAAGACAATACTTACTACGAAGACAGCGGGAGTGATATTTCGAGTCGCATTCAATTTGCCTTTGACACGCAGAAACATTAAGGAATTTTTCCCTTCATCGTGCAGCTGTCTTTCTCAGATCTCTCCTCACAGTGATAATAACTGACAATATTCTTAGTCTTAATTAAGAATGCTTTTTTAATAAATTTTCATGTCATTATCTTTTGCAAATTAAAAGCAGTATTTTTTTAATATATCAATTTTAAAGCTAAAAATTCGAATAGTGTGTTTTCAATGCATAAAGAAGAGAGGGGGGTATTATCTTTAGATTTGATTTAGTACATTCAACAATAAAATCTTGATTAAAAAATTTGGATATGGTCAGATTTACTTTCTAATATATTGATATTTTGACATGGAGATTTTTGCTTTACATTTTCTTCAATTTTAAATTCATCAAATAACAAGAATTTAAAAAAAAATCAGCTACAATTTTTTATCGCATCATAATTTAATTTCCCAAATTACTTGGATATAATTATTTCTTTTCCTGCCTTCTGCTTTTTATGGTTATTGAATTTTCTGTTTTTTATATATACCTTAGAGTAAAAAAACCCAATAAAAATAACTTTGACATTTGAATTAAAAACAGCTTCATACTAAATTGTGATAAATTATTTTAGTAAAAAGCTGCATTGCTGAGATTTGTTTCATACAGATTTCATTTAATATTGAATATTAGAATTCGTTTCTATTGTTGAAAATTTATGAAAAATTTTAAATCTGCAAAGTTTATATGAAGAACAGCGAACATAAAGAGTAACAAACCACGAACATGTTATAACATGAACATTACTATTGCGTTGCGTTGTGACATTCGATGTTAATACAGTTTTTTTCAAATATTAATTCATTAATTTTTTATTAGTTGATTAAAAATTAACTTTCTCGCCAAAATCATCATTTTCCCATCACCAAATTAGTAGCGAATTCAGTTTTTTTTTCACACGCCCATGAGGTTAGGCTTAACATGTTTTCGGCCGATTGTTTCAAACAATAAGTTTATTTTCTTAATGTTTGATGCATTTGAAATTAAATATTGTTAAAGAGTCAATTTTTCGGATTCATGTAATATTTTTATATTTTTCGAATTAAAATAATATAGAATAAAGAAAAAAATATTTCTATTCAGTATTAAAATACCTCAACTGGTGTAGAAAATTCACGCATTTTCCGTTGCTTCAATTGACTTTCATTCCTCAATTGAAGTTGAAAATTCAATGCTAGCATAATTTTTAATCAATTATTTATAGTAATTGTAAATGTTAGGCCGGGATAGACTGGTTGGTCGGGCGTTGGATTTGCATCAATTGAACTGCGAGTTCGAATCTGGCTGCCGAACATTTTTCTTCAGTGGGGGACGTTAAATCTGCCATATTTACAAAGTTCTCCATGTGGAGAGTAATAAGATTGGAGTTACTGGGTCAGAGGTGACGTTCTCGTTTCAGATCTAAATTACGATCTTCGGATGAATGAATGAAATGCGGGAGTGAAGTGCGTCCTATAAAAAGGGTTTGTGACGTATGTGAGCTCTTCTGCTCTAGAATGTTTAGGCGTCATACCCTCAGAAACAACTTCACTCCCCCCTTCCGTTGTAAAGTGGAACAGGAGAACAACAATTATTATTATTTAATAAAAATTAAGTAAAATAAATTTTTTTCTTATTACCTAAGTAGGAATTGATTTTAAAAAAAACTTTTTTGTATTACTCGTTTATATTACAATTTGATGCTTAAAATTAATTTTTGAGCGAATCGTTAGCATCCAAAATATGCATAATAAGTTTAATGGGAATTTAAAAAAATTATCAATATTCCCAGCCAACTAGTAAGTCCCCAAAAGTGGCCTAGTATATTTCAATGTTCTCATTAGCTCAGCAGAGACATATTTTAAGGACATTATCTATATATTGTCATCGAGAGCTTTCTTAGCTCTTCAAATTATGCTATATTAACTATACAAAATTTTATATATTTATATGTAATAAATTTCTGTAATTTTAAAAATTATGTTATTCAGATTATAAACCAAAAATGTTTCTTGCAATTTAAAGGCTTATGAATTTTATTAGCAAGGGAAAATTGGTTCCCTCAGGTCTCAGTCATAGTCACACGAAAACAGCGTATTATCTTATATTTGTATTATTCAGTTTTCTAAATTATCCATGTCGTTTTAGTAATACATTAATTAAACAAAGCTGAAATAAACTGTTTACATACCATCGTTAATTCTATAGAAGTTTAGAAAGATAATCATTTCTGAATGCTCTCGGTAAAATGTATTTGCTATATATATATATATATATATATATATATATAAAATTTTATTTAATCTTTGAATGGAGATTAATATTAATGTTTTGAATAGGGATTAGTCATTGCATGATATTAAAATATTTATACAAAATCATGGACTTTATAACGACTCGATAATTTGTATTTCAATATAACTTTTAAAATTTTCTGTAAATTGTGCTAAATTATGCTAGACAATTAGGTTCTGCTGAATTAATTTAATCATGTTATGCGATTTTAGATTAATTAAATAACATGTTTGAAACATCGCATGGATCAATCATAACATTTCGAAACGAACAACACTCATGATTTTCTATTCATAAACTCTAAATTTAAATAATTTTGATTTTAATAATAAATTTAAATAATTTTGCTCTTTATTAGATTCTTAAAATTTTGAAGCAAGATATTAGTGGCGTTAAAAACTATTTATTTTAATTAGAAAATAAGCAAATTTCAAATTTTTCTGATAAAAAATTATCGAATATATTTTTTTAATTTTAATTAACTTCTGAAATAGTCTTTTAGAGAACTTGGCATAAATCAATAAACAAATATTTTGAGTTGCAATTTCTGTTATTGTTGTTGTTACTTATTGCACTTGTCTATGTTGTTGTTACTTATTGCACTTGTCTATGTTGTTGTTACTTATTGCACTTGTCTATCTTTGGACAAGTCCCCCGCTGATACAACAGCAGATTTAAACCGAAAGGAACGTTTCTTGTTTTTTGAAGTAGAGCCAACTAGGGCCAAGAGTGCGACTTTAGCTACACAATCACCATATTTGCTTGCACAACCCCTTTTTACAGGGGGAAGCAATCACACATCTCACAGATAGCACACAGAAGAACAAACATTCCCGAACCGGGACTCCCAGAACACGAGGAAAACGGGCTACCTCTGAGCCAGAGCACTTATATAAAATTTCACATAATATAAAGCTGTCATTCCTTTATATTGTATGTAACATCTTTTGTGACCATATGAGTCATATTTTTTTTATTCAATGCAGACCAAAACCTTTAAAAACTTTTAGGAGTTTCTACAATTAGTCATGGAACTACTTTTCGCCTTCAATTCTTTTATTTTTAATGGAAGTAAACTTAAAACACTTTTTGTCTGAAGCATAGGTTGAAAAAATAAAATTTCAAATGCTAAAATTAAATACAAGAAAGAAAAGGGAAAAAGTGCAGAAATTTTTATTTATGAGTAATTTTATTTGGCTTCAAAAAATTCTTTGCTTTTACATTAAAAGAGCAAACAACATGTATTCTATTTTTAATTTTTTTTTGACAAAAACAGAATAGG